>JXSR01S003694.1:51303-71710 GCA_000969725.1 Ophiothrix spiculata
CTATGTGCTTATGAGATATCAAGGGTTTATGGTACTAAATGTTGGTGTTATATATCATCGGGTTAAAAGGATCATTTTTTACCATATACTGGTAATTATTACTGTTTGCCTAAATTTATTTAAAGGTATTTTATTTATTCTAGCCCTTGTTCAGGGCTGTTCAATTGATCAGTTCAATTTATAGCATACCGTGTCGTGTATGGTCTGAGTCTCTTCAAAAGTCGCTCGGGCTTCGCCCTTGGTCACTGTAGGTCACTGGGAGGGGAGATCAGAGGAATAATCTTAGTTCTAATTTATTCTCCTATATTTGGATCTTTCTATAATCTCTTATTTCTCGACCTCTTCATTCGTACAGGCCAAGCATGCACAAGACAATGGGGCATCGGCCATATCATCAATACCACCAGTATTCTACAAAGCAGCCTCTGTTGGTAAGTATAATAATCATAAATTTCGACATTTGTAAGATTCCTTTCCTTCCATCCTTTGCTTACAGAAAGGGACAAGGAACAGAAATTAAGGATGAAAATAATGACCGAGTTCATGAACTAAAGTCGCGTGAAGTATACCTTTTCATTTTTACACGGCTGGTGCGCCGAGGTTAAAGTTCAAATGCAACTCACGTGATACTCGTGAGCTCGCGTGATTTGTCTGTTCTGTTGCTGTGTGACTTGATGATCAATTTGATTGGTTTGTTGTTCACGCATAGTGCGATTTGGTCCCACCCAGAATGAAAAGGTTTTTTTTTTTTTTTAGATGACTATAAGCTTCATCATGTCATGGTTACAAGGTAACATCTGTATGTTTCAGTTGAATGTTTTAGTGAAAGCAGTGGAAAAAAGTTACTTTTTCAAGTTTGAATTATTGTTGATTTGCAAAAAAGCATACTAAGTCAAATACCAAAGGTATTTCATGTTGATAAATATCATTGGTTGTTTTCAATGCAAGAAACAAGGTGATTTGCCTAAGATTAGAAAACATTGATCTTTACCTGTACACATGATATAGCCCATGAAATGCTAGAAAGTTACAATAATTCTTTTTTCCATTATCATTTAGCTAAACACTAGTTGCTTCTTGCTATTATGCCATGAGCGTTTGCCCTTTTTTGACAATGCCCTGGTAAACTTGGCTTGCATAGACCCTGTATTTGACAGATTCCATGAGATTCTGGAGAACCTAGACATGTTTCTTTTTTTATAGTTAGCAGCATATTCTGGTATATTGTTGTGTTGCTACATAAAATAAATTTGTCAAAACCTGTCACTTTCAGTTTTGGTAGCTTGTCCAATTGATATATGAACAAGGTCAAGAAGAATGGCAAAATAGATAAGGGTTTTTGTTTTTTTGAGTTGAAAAAAAATCAACTTTCATAAACAACATTGCGAAACACAAACTTCTTTGCCCTTGGCCAAGGTAAAATCAAAAGACATCAAAACGACAAAGCTACATAATGTCCAAAGACATTCACTCGCCTGAGAGACATTTGCTCCGACTTGTTTGCTAAAATTAGGCGAAATATTGTTTAAATCTATAGAAAGCGAATATCACTCGTGCATGTTACAGTGCTGTGAATATTAAATAAACCCAAGAATATTTGGAGCGATCTTTGCTTCCACTCAATCTGAAGTGTAGCGAATGTTGTGATATTTGTTAAGTTTTCTCGTTACAGTGAAAGAATGTCACTCGGGCAAGTGAATGTCTTTGAATGTCAAGCTTAACTATAAAGTGACAAGGATGTAAAAATACTAGCGTAAGATAAGAGAATTTAACTAACTGTTGATTTTGACTCCCATATTCTTTCATCAGATGACTTAGTGAGTTATTTCAAGGAGCTTTTATCAGTAGCACCCAACATACCATTCTACTACTACCACAACCCTGGAATCACAGGTGTCAAATGTGAGTATGCGGGTAACCCGGGGAGAGGGGGGGGGGCACTCATATACTTATAGTGAGTTATGCAGCTAACCTAGGGGAGGGAGGGAGCACCCATACTAAATAATAGTGAGTTATTTCAAGGAGCTTTTATTAGTAGCACCCAACGTACCATTTTACTACTACCACAACCCAGGAATCACAGGTGTCAAATGTGAGTATGCAGGTAACCCAGGGAGAGGAGCACCCCCATACTTTTAGTGAGTTATTTCAAGGAGCTTTTATCAGTAGCACCAAACAAACCATTTTACTACTACCACAACCCTGGAATCACAGGTGTCAAAGTAAGTGTGCAGGTAACCCGGGGTTGGGGGGGGGGGGCACTAGTTATGCAGCTAACCTAGGGGAGGGAGGGAGCACCCATACTAATTGTGAGTTATTTCACAGCATTATTATCAGTAGCACCCAACATACTGTTTTACTACTACCACAACCCAGGAATCACAGGTGTTAAATGTTAAGTATGCGGGTAACCCGGGAGAGTGGGGCACTCCTATACTTATAGTGAGCTTTTATCAGTAGCACCCAACATACCATTTTACTTCTATACCACAACCCAGTAATCACAGGCGTCAAATCAAGCTTGTGTCAAATGTAAGCATGCAGGTAACCCTGTGGTGAGGTACTTATGTCTGAAATAAGACACAGAAAAAGAGTGGTTTTTCATGAAATGGCTTATAAAGAGGTGCCGGGTTTGGATGTCATAAATGGCAAATCTAGAAAAAATGGTGTGTTTATTTTTGGTTGATTTGAATTTTTAAAATTGAGATGAGGTTATGTTTTTACTTTCAATAAATATGTCCTTTTGAATTATTATCCTTTATTTTGATTAGTGGTATGATTGTAGGCTAAATTTGAAATGTCCAAGTTTAGTTTAAAAAAATGTCAAATTTCTTGTTTTGGATGGGTTTTAGTTGAAAATCCACGGCTTAGGGGTCATTTAGGAGAGTGATATCCATTTGTCAAGATGTACAAGTGATCCCCAGCAGACATGATGAAAAGTCCATTTTCTTGAAGGTCATGTCTATAAATTATAACTTAAGACCAATTTCTGTGGCAAGTGTACTGGCTTCTATTTTCTGCTCAGCAGGCTAGAATGTTCTAATTCTAGAGTGTCTGTTGTGTAGATGGAACAAAAATGAAATGATTTATTTCTTTACAATTCTTGGAATTTTTTTTCCATATCAAGACAGACAGGTATCCTATTTTTTTAAGCACATTCAAGACCAAAAGTGAGCAGTTAAATCTGATTTTCCAAATATTTATTTTAAATTGTCTGGTATATCAACTCTGGATTGTATGACAAAATCACCCAATTTTGTCACTGGCAACAATTATATTAAGTAGAGTAAAGGGTTGTTGTTTAGAGTGATATAATCACATTTGTAATTGTTTTCTAAAAACAAAACACAAAATCCTTGTCCTCTAATGACCTTTTCTATAAGTAAAATAAAACATTTAAGGTTTTTAATCATTGTTTCTCAGGGCCATTCACTTAGAAATAGTGAGTCATTTATTTTAGATAGTGCAGTTTAGTACTGCATGACTGCAGGGCTATTAAAAAAAACAACATTCAACAGCATGATATAACCCAGTTCAAATGCATATCAATGTATTTTGTAAATTATTTTGTTAACTAATTACTGATTCTATATTCACTGAAGTCAACTGCAATCCGTAACCATTCTTTTATGTTAACCAAAAGCAAAACCCCTTCTTTGCTTTTGCTTTTGATTGTTGAAGATAGTTTACTATTATTTACTTTGACTGACAGGTCTCTTTGGGGGAGGGGGGGGGGGAGACCAGATATTGATTGTGTTATTTATGATTTTGTAATTTTTTGTAAACTAAACCCTTTTGATATTTTATAAGAAAATTGAACTAGTACTGTATCTTTGTATCAACCACAGTTGATATTCAGATTATTGCATTACACCCAATACCATGTTCATGGACTCGTGCAAAATTACACCGTATGCATAAGTTGAAGCCTTGTTCATTATGATTTTCTTTTAAGTATGTGCAAGGACCAGCTGCAAATGGTGAATTCATTATATAGTCAAACATGCCGACTATCATTTGCTTTAGATTTTGAGCTATGTCAAACTTGAACCATTATTAAAGATATGCTCTCTATTGTAATATTAATAAGTTTCCAGAAAGAGTTTGTTGTTGAAATGAGTTTAAACATGTTTAGAATGATTGATCACAAATCAACAAACTCTATATCCCATGTGTCCACATATTAAATAATTTTTACTAGTAATTGGCATGATACTAGCCAGTAAATAATCTTTTACATTTGCCATCTCAAAACAAAATCGGTATATTAAACAAATATTTACTGCTCTTTCATTCTTTCCCTCAACCTTCGGTCTCTGGAAATAGTAAATAGTCTCAAGATCACTTTTGGGCAACAGTTTTTATATTGCCCTCATGCCCAGTCAGTATTTGTATATTATCTTACTGTAGTAGCTAAATTACCACCTGACGAGATGTATACACGAATGAATCAGAAATAGTTTTTGATTTGCAGTGAACCAGTCTGTTACGTGTGTGAGTTCCTGATTGAATTGTATTTTTCCTCATATTTTTTGTTTTCACCATTTTCAGACCACCTTGAAGATTTCCTGAGGGCGTTAGACAGGAATCCTATTCCGTCTTTCTGTGGTGTCAAATTCTGCTCCACCAATCTGTATGATTATGGTAGATGTATGATTATGTCCAGAAACAATCACATCCAACTCATGTATGCAATAGATGAGGTAAGATTACAACAATAATTACCCTAACCCCCTCTATCCAATGAAATTCAACAAGCATAAACCACAAGTCTGAATATGTCGTAGACAGGAGATATATTAGCACAAAAGGCGTGCCATGCTAAGTGTTGGTATATAGCTTGACGTACATCATTTGTTGATATTGCTAACATCGAGCGCTGAAGGCTCGAGGCTCACGTAATGACGAGCCAAATTTCGCCGGAGGCTAGCGATTTTGCGGCGCGAGCAAAATCGATGATGAGATTCTTCATTCTGTGTATTTTGTAATGCAGCACAACTGCAATAGACACTGTGTGTGTTGAATGTGTGACTTTAGGCATGCATGTACAAAGATATAAGCTTAACAATCCCAACTTTTTTAGCCATGATCAAAGTGTAGCATGGATGCATCATGAATCATCATGTATTACCAAATATTGGGATGTGAATTGTTTGTTTAAGACCCGGGTTAAAGACAGGATCATTTTTGAGTATCGACATACCAAAGTGCCATTCAAATTTTGACTAAAAACAAAGTTCGACAGTCGATAGCAGCATGAAATCTGTTTAGGATTTAGCCGAAATCCTTTTGTTACCTAGGTCTTTTTGTTACTGAGACAATGTTCATTATTTACCAAGGTTTGGACACCTTCCAGTGATCCAGAATTGTAACCTCTTCCCTGAGTTGATTCTTGTGGTATATTTGTTACAATATTTCTTGTTCCCTTCTTGTTGCAGCAAGCTCTACCATCACTTACACTAGGAGGGGAAGCATTTATTGGCAGGTATGTCTTCACTGATACGCTATTGGCAATTAGTATTGCCGTATCAATTATTCATTAGCTCATCATAACTGTATGAGACATGCATAGCCTAGCGGATACGACCTCGACTGTTAATCACCGGGCATTGATGAGAGTCGTGAGTTCAAATCCAGTGGGCAGCGTGTGTAGTGTCCTTGAGCAAGATACTTAACCTAACATCTCCACCCAGATGTCAAATTGGTACAAGCTTTCTTCAATGCTGGGAAGGTAAAAGACTCATGGGGAAGGAGGTATGGGAAACCCATCACCACAAATATAACAAATTGTGGAGTCTGGCCCAATCGCTTCGTAAGAGAGATGAGCACTCCGACCTGTGAAATACAGGCCGTCCCCTTTACTTTTTTTAACCATATATAATATTTTCAGGTGATAAATCTTTAGACAGTGGCGCAGAAATGTATTACTCTATTTTTATGTGCAAACAAAATGTAGCAATATGCACAACACATGATAGTTTCCAAATGCATTGAATTCTGGTTTAGGTTTTTATAGATATTTTATAGACTCTGTCAAAAATCAATGATGCAAATCAGATAAACAGCCTCAAGAGGGGTATTCAGTACAGAAATGATTACTGAGATGTGCCACAAACTTGGGTACAAAGTCAAGCTGTCTGGTATGCCAATGGGTCCTTTTTCTTTGCAAAATGTGGTATTTTGATGGGTCTAAGTTTTTCAAAATTTTCTGAAATGTGCGCCAAAATGGCACAAATTTAGGCTTTTTTTACTAAATTTCAAACAAAAATCAGCCTAAATTCATGCAAAGTTAGCATGAATTTTCGCAGAAAATTTCTATTTTGTATAAATTTGACTCAAAATTTGGACATTTGGTATATGGAGAGGTTCTTTTTTCTTGAAAATTGGTATAGGCCTATACGCATGGTACTTCACATTTCCTAGTGGCACACCCCTACCAAAACCAAATTTGAGTCCGGGTAAACGGCTTTCAAGATATAGGGCTGAATAAAGGTTTTGCACTACTTCTCTTAATATTATATACAGTACATATAACTATGCTGGTAGAGTATCCAACAGAATGATGAAGCACTTCAGTGTTGGCGATATGGAAGAAGCCAAGCAAGAACAGGTAGGATTCTAACAAACCAAGGATTTTTGATAAGGGAACCAGTATTCTCCGCCATCTTGTGTCACTCATGGAGCAAGAGTTATTGAATCTCCGGATAAATTCAGAGTTTGGCCTGATATCCAGGCAGGTAGATCGCGTAAATCTGGACTCATATACAGCATGTCCATGTTGTTTTACACGCAAACCATAAACCATGTTTGTGTTTCAAGTAGTGTACATGTATTGTGACTTGTTATGATCAAAGTTTCCAATTTTCCCGCTAATCTGTTGCGAAAACTCTCAAAGTGAGACACGCATAGCCATAAAATGCTGGAGGTACAATAACTCGCTCTGCATGAGCGACAATCCAGGATGACCGCCATCCCATAGGATTTACACGGCAGTGAAATCAAAATTGCAGAGACTACCAGTTCCCCTATAAATATTTCTTGCAGTAAACACACAATATGTTTCCTGAACAAAATCGTTTACAATTTGTGTTGTTTTTTAAAACCTTTTTTGGAACATTTATGAAATGTTTTGAATTGGTTAAAAATAAGTCTGCACTTATTAAAATGTTTTAGACATTTAAAAAAAAACTTGGAAGAAACCGTTCTTAAAGCATTAATCTCAAACGTTTTGTTATGTCAATTAAATACTTTTTGAAACATTTGTAGAAGGTTATGATAAAACGTTTTGTGGCAAAAAAAATCACACTTTTTAAGGTTTCAAAACATTTCTGCCCAAAAGTAAAATGTTTTTTAACAGTCAGAAAATGTTATTTTGCAAGCTGTGCCATGATTTGCCTGTACCATTATTTTGCAACATTTTTGTCAAACAGGTGGGTTCAGATGTAGGCTTTCATTGGCCTCTTAAGCATTTGAATAGACCATATTATTCATTTCACACATGAGGGGTGCTCTGGCAAAATGAGAGGAAAGTCGCAAATTTCGAAATTTAGTTTATGACGTATTTGATCTCTCTATAATCTCAGTTTTTGAATGATATACGAGGGGGTATCAAAAAGTTTTAAAGATCACTAAGAAAAAATACTTCGAGGAACATAATATTATTATGTGACATTAAGTTATCTTTACCTAGCCATTGTGTAAAGTAACACATTTCTCCCACTTAAAACCTACTGTCCACAGACCGACTTTGTAGAGGTCCTTTTTTAGCCAAAAATCCATATTATTGTATTTTACTAAAATTAACATTTTTAGGCGGCCATGCTTCATTACGTCACAGTGAAGTAATTTTTTGACCGATTTCCATATTTTTGGTATCAATGGAAAGTAAAGATTCTAACCTATACCATAATATCAAACATTTAATTTTGGAACATATCATCATAAAATTACTGGACTGTAAACCTTCAAATGTTGGGATTTAATTTTGCCACATATCTTTGATTTCTCCATTTAGTTTATATGGTTAGCGGAGGCAGGTTGTTGACATCTATCGACAATTGCATACAAAGTATAAATGCCATTGAAATCATTTTTGCAACATAATGTACACAAGGACATGTGACCATCCTTACAAAAGCTCTTTGATATAGCTCTTTTCTTTCTTGGTGATCTTTAAAACTTTTTGATACCCCCTCGTATAATATGTCGCACTTTCTTACTCCATCCTTCATTTAGAGATCGAAATCCAAAGCAGTCCACTGAATATATTGCAAAAAAAATTGATTTCAAAGATACTGAATACTACAGTGTACGTATAATAGCAATATGCAATCAATTAACTGTGAATAATTGCACTTCCTGTCAAAATTGACCTTCAAAACGTTAGGTATAATTATAGGTAGACACTTATGTATGAATGCGCTTCATGTCAAAAAATGAAATTTTGACCTTTTCACCTCATTTTTACTTAAGATACAATTTATTCAAAATGTAGATTTGCAACTTTCCTCTCATTTTGCCAGAGCAGCCCACACAGTGGTGTGCGCAAAGGGGGGGCTTTGGGGCTTCAGAAAAGCCGGGGGAAAAGAGGCAAAGTCGGGGGAAATGAGGCAGTGGAGGGTCCCTCTGTTTTCTACTAAACACGTGGAACAAAATTGATGGAAATGTTTAAAAAAAAACAATGTAAGTACGTCATGTTACTTTTTTTTTGAGAAATTGAAATTCATATTGGTATGAGCTGTGTGTGCGATTGTGACATTTTCTTTTTCGTCAATTTTCGAAAGCTACTCCAAAAAATTTGGTGTACCTTTTAGACCTGCCTAGAGAGCAAAACTCCATTTTGGGGTAAAACTGCAACAAGAAATTATTTTAATGTGTCCTATCTATATGGGTTCTATGAACCATAGGCAACATCACTAGGGTGGACACAAAATCAGTCTGTTGCATGGGACCATGCAGGAGAGGGGTAAAAGTCTTTGCAGGGGGAAATTTTCAAATTTGTCAAATTTTGTTTAAAACTATTCTAACATATTTCTCTCATCATAAGGAAGCAGAAAAAGTATACTTTGACCCATATCTGATGAAGGGTTTTTGAGATATATATCCAAAAACATGAAAGGTAATTACAGGGGTCACATGTTGGACCAATGGGAGTGAAACATTTCAAAAGTGTCAAATTTTGTTCAGAATGGTCTCAAATTGTTTCTATGGTATCAAGTAAAACCATAGCAACGGTTGGTCGTAGACATTGGAAAATATTACTTTGTACAGAGAGTTTTGCAAGACGAACAATTTTGAGACCATTTTGAACAAAATCGGACACTTTTGAAATTGTTCACTCCCATAGGCCCATCTCATGACCCTTGGTATGATCATTCATGTTTTCGGATATAACTCTTAAAGCATTCATCAGAGATGGGGCAAAGTATACTTTTTCTGATTCGTTATGATGAGAGGAACATGTTAAAATGGTTTTGAACAAGATTTCACCAATTTTGAAATTTGCCCCCTGCAATGACTTTTACCCCCCTCCTGCCGGGTCCCATGCAACAGACTGATTATGTGTCCACCCTAGTGATGTTACCTATGGTCCATAGCACCCATCTAGATAGGACACATTAAAATAATTTCTTGTTGCAAGTAAACCTGTTTTGCTCCCTAGGTACCTCATTAGTCGGGGAACTAGGTATCTAGCCCCTCAGTCAAAAAGTCCTGCGCACACCACTGAGCCCACATATAGAAAATAAAGCAGAAGTGTATAAGCATCCACAATGATCAGAGTAAATTAAGTTTTGCGATTTTTCAATAACTTTTTTTCCCTTTTTATTCCAGTTCAAAAACCAAGCATTTGTAGATATCTTGAAGAAATATGGTAAGTTCTAGATATATCTTCTATATAAGGTCTACTTTTTGGCGGAGATTTTTCAGTTTTGATGAAGAGCTAACTATGAAACATTACATAAGTGGTGGGTAAATTAGCAGCTATCTGACAGTTTCTTGTATTTATATTCAATCAGGCTTTTTGTATTGAAATAGTGTTTCTTGAATAGGAAACTTTTAAATCAGAAAAAAAGAGAAAAAAGATCAGGGTTCTACGTTACTGTCGGACCGTCTGTCCCGACCGACAGAATTTCAGAAGGACCAACCAGTTCAGCAATGAGATGATCCTTCGGTCCGATCGTTTTTTAGGCTGTCACTGATTTTGGAATTAAGTCCTTCTGAAGGACCTGTAAGTTTAGTGAAGGACCTGTGGATTTTGAGACGTACTGGTCCTTCTGTCCTGTGGATTTAAAAGTGTAAAGGCAACCCGTGAAAGATGCTACATTTTGAAACTTCATGGTGCTGCTACTTATCCTAAAAAATAAAAAATTTGGTACAAACTCTTCATTTTTCGAATACATGTTAAAGGTAGGTATCCTGATATTGTGACGTATTTATCATATACTTTTACCATTTTGGAGTGAAGAGTCAACACTTGTAGCAATAAAGTGATTTGCCTACCTTGAATGAATTAATGAAACAGGCAAAAATGTGTCTGTGCATGAGAGACCCATCTAAACATTTAAGACCATCCAGCCTGTGTATCTCTTCTAATATATATGATGAATATAATACAAAAAATAAATGGTTCAAAAATGTAAATCCCATTAAGAACACACACCACTAAGTAAAGGCATTTGGCCAGTACAGAGCAATACAGGAGCATGTGTTTCACTTCACTCTCTAAAGTAAAAGCTTCAAAAATGGCAGAAACAAGGTTTTTTTGATACAATTTCTTTTTAATAATGATGTGTGGTTCAAATGTAGTCAAACTGGTTAGAGATTACTATAATTTTGCTGCTTTCGTGAACTTAATTTGAAAGCAGAATTTTAGAGTCTGGAGGCATTTTGTTGCGAATTGGAGAAAATGAATTTTTGAGCATATCCTATGTTCGCAGCGACCTAACAAAATTATCAAGGTTACCCTATAGAGCTTAATCCCAAAATAAATCCAAGAGTTGAAGCATAACCAGTTGCTTTATAGCCAAGATATCCACCATGATCTGGAAGCTGGTTTGTGTAGGATTGAATAGGCAATCTATTTGGTGGTGTACAGCTCATATGATATTTGTTATTTGAAACTAAATTCTCTAGTAATTTACCAATATTTTAACCCTATCTTTCAACAAAACATAATAATATGGTTGTAAAAATTAACAGGGATTATGAGAAAAATGTGAACTTTTTTGTGGTATCAAAATCTAAATTTGATTTTAAAAGTAAGGGTTAAAAAGGTGATCAAAATACAACTTTAAAATTTGATTTGCCAGTATAATATACTCATCACAGTAAATTATATCAAAAGTTTGGATGCAGTGTAGTTTTTCATAGAATATGTTTAGCAGAGACTCTCAATTTGTTACTTCAGGAACAGTAAACATAAACTATTCTAGACCTATTTGAACAATATGAAATAATAAATCCCATTTTATTTTTCATACAGGTGGTAACGTAGCAACGAACAAAAGCATAATGAAGATAGCCAGAGTAGACTTAGGTCCTCCAAGAGCACCGCTATATCAACTGTCGACTGAAGAGACTAAGAACCTCAGACAAGATCTGGAGAATATTGGGTTCTTTAAAGCAATCAATGAATAGGTAACTGATTGTGTGTGATAGTAAGGACTTTCTTTTATATTGTAAAATTGGAAATTTAAACTTGAGTCCTGCATGCTGGCGTGCTTGTATCCGTCTGATACGGCTAAATGTTCTGTGCCCAGCAGTCATGAAAGACATTACACTAGCTGTGTCAATACACGATTATATCCTAAATACTTTGTATGATTTTCACGCATATTTTTCTCACAACTCGATCAGATCTGTATCATCTTGCCAACCATTATTACAGATTCATATATGCTGCATAAGGGACTTGATCAATTTAGAGACAAGCTATCGCAAGGTCGCCTGATCCATTATGCCAAGTAGTTTCCCGCCCTACCTTTGCATTCCGCTCATTCATGGCAACAACCTAAGATCTAAAATCTTCGTGATGAATCCTCAGTTTATGCAGTACGCAAGTCGGCGCACTGCTAATCGCGTGTTGGGCACTTTTAGTATGTGCAAAAGCCTGGTGCTTGAGAAATTGAAAACGTCAAAGCTGTACAAAGCTTTAGTTTACAAATAGCACTTTGCTTCAGATAATGCTAAATATTGTTATGAAGATGAGTACCGGTAGGCCTATCTGTTAAATTGAAACATTAATAATCAAATTCATACGTTTTCAGGAAAAGTTCCGTTGTTAAAAGGTATTCAAACACGCCACAGAGTTGTTCATCGAGAATCAACAACTCTGCATCCGATGTATCACGTTCGGGTGGGATAAAAATACGCAGGCATATGGATGCATCGTTGTTGATTCGCGATGAACAACTCTGTGGCGTGTTTGAATACCTAAATTAATAATGACTGCCCATCCCAGGTATTGAATTGTTCGGGTCAAGCAGCTTAGCTTGTCCTTTGTTGGCTCAGGCGAATTGTTTGGGTCCAAATTGAATTTGTCCCTAACCTAGCCAATCAGAAAGCAAGAATTCCACGGATGCTGAGTGGATAAGAAAATATGCACAATTGTGTGTTGCATTTTTAGAACACATTAATTGCTCACATGTTTGTTACTTTATTTTTGTCAGGAAATGATCTAATGTATTTTGAAGTACATAATATAAGATTATAGGGCTTATTTTCTCATGAGCGTATTACACAAGTATGTAAGTGATATTTTTCAATCTAGGCGATTTTGCTTGGCAATTGTAACTAAATATTAGAATTTTTTAGAATCAATATATGTGGCAGTGATGACCTAGCGTGACTTTAATGGAATGTGGCCGAGTAGTTAGAGCATGTGCTTCATAATACAGAGGTTTTGGGTTTGAACCCCAGTCGTACCATGTCTCCTTGTTTCCTTTGGCAAGAAAGTTTAATTGCTCCATGGTTAGAAAGTAACGTTAAGCTGTAGGTCCCCTGTGCAAATGCTCCTTTGTGGGGACACAGCATACAGTGCATAACTGATGAGTCTACAATTGATCTAAAATTTGATATGTCCTAGCAATTTCTGTATCAAATCAAATCACCAAAATGTCCATAATAGCCATGGATTAATACATATTTCCCTCTATAACTTCTAAACCATGTCAGATATCAATGCAAGCTTAATTTGAAATTCTCTTTTCTTGCCTTTTTTTATAACCTTTTATGTAAAATAAAATATAAATGTTGTTTATAAATTTAGATATTTTAGTACAATGACAATGTAATAATTATTTTTAAAAGAGGATTTTTTTTAAGATGACAGGCTAGTAATGTAAGTTTTTTAATAAGAGCAACTCAACACCTGAACAAGCACCTTAAATCTTTCCAATCTGACCACTTTTTCCACCCCAGGCTGAAGGCATTTTACATCTAAACTGACTTTTAAAGAAAATTCAAGTTATCTTGAGAAACAGTGTTAGTTAGGGCATCTGGGGGACTTCCTGCGCCTGAGCTAACAGTAATTTAGGGCATCCCCCAGACGCCTTACGGCAGGAAAGGGTTAAGATGTGCTAATAACTCTGGTGTTTTATTACTATAAACAACTCAGCAGATTAATACTTTATGGATAACCTCCATTGCATAAACCAGTACTACCATTATGAATGTATATCAATGAAAGCTAAAAAGATTTTGATAGTGCATTTGGTGAAGCTGAATAGTTTTGTTGAAATGAAGAAGTACTGTGTGCAACTTACAAAGCATTACAGTAACTAGTAACTATGAGTGTTCCAAGCCATGTTCTATACATATTTTTCACTTTAATTTTTAATTAGTAAAAACTCACAGAGTTAATTTGTAACAATCTTGGAAGAGTTCTTGAATGGATTATGTTGATATATTGAAAGCGATCAGTAATACCATGGAAATAGTAGATTAAGCTTAATCTTCTATTTCCATGGTGATATGTAACTAAAACTATAATACTACAACTTGGTTAGTCTCTTGATCACATTTCATACTAGATCAAAACACCAGCAGAGCCTTTTCTCAAAACGTCATAACTCAAAAATGTGAGTATAACTGGTTATGTATTAGAGAATCAATAAAACAATATTGTCTATCAACTATCCTAATGAACTGTTTTAACTGTAAAAAAATACTTGTTTTAGGTTGGACGTGTACTTGATATTTTGATTTTCTTCTGTAAACTTAACATTTTAGAAGGTTTAATTAGCTGCAACTTTTTTTTTCCAAGATAACTTAGCATGTCGAATTTGATCCTACATTGGATTGGATTTGCATCCTTGTTTATTGGAACTCAATGTATGGCTCTTTTTCTAGTTTCTGTTTTACTTCATGATATTTATTTGGCTGAGAAATTATAACAAATTATCATTATAATTAATTTTTGGTCAACGGAAATTACATTTGATCATATGTTCAGCAAATCAGATCTGTTGACTGCCCGTTTGGGTTCTAATATGCAACCGTTCTTGGTTGTGTGTCCGTACACCCACATTTTCTACTAAGTACCCCCCCAGGTTGATTGTGTGGTAAACACCATGTTGAGGAGCAGAACATGGATTGGAATACATTGAGTTTCTTTGGTGTGGTTGATAAGCTCAACTGATAACCAACAAATCATGATTATGTATAGTTTTTAGTTTGTGTGTTTCACCTGTACATTGACGGGCCAGCATTATAACAAATTAATGTAGTGTACAACAGTACCTTTATATATTATTTATTGGTAGTTTATATGTTTAGTTTGATATATTTTATATTGTTTATTTAGTATTATATTTTGTGTGCCTCATGTATAGATTTATATTTTATGAACACTAAGGTTCCTAAACTGTATATTGTACCGGTAAAACACTTATTGAAATAATATGACTTTCGTCTTAATTGCAGAGCCTTTTAAAAGGGTTTCTAAAATATTATGACGGTGTATTTCATGTTCATTGCAAGATTTTACCCACTTATACATACCACACGATAACAATTTGTGGAATACATAAGATAAGGGCAAAAAATAAATTGTTTGGTTGTCCTCCACAACTTTTTTTGAGCAAGTGCGGGCGGGCAGATTTTTTTTTCAAATGTAAGTCGAAGTTACACCAAATTATTGCCCCTATAAAGATGCAAAAAAGTCTACTGTACCGAAAAAAATCTCTTTAAACAAGTTTTAAAACAGTATTAAAATGTAAACAAAATGAAAACAAACAATTTTTTTTTGCCTTAGAGTCTATGGATTCCAAATAAGGCATTGCACACAAGACATGTAAGATTTTCTTTTTTGAAAGGAATTCAAACTAGTTGTGGTTCATCACAATTCAACAACTCTATAAATCTATTGCATCCAAGCTTCTCATCACACTTAAATGGCTAAGGCTGCCCTCACAGAATAAAATACACAGATGCATGGATGCTTGCAATGGGGATAATGTGTGATGAACTATTCTACAGTATTAAGATGTTAAAATTGAATCATTTACCTTAAAGGAGCATGGTCTGATTGCTTCATATTTTTCTCATAACCCATGTGAGTTTCACAGCTGAGTTATGCTTCGTTTTGGAGATACATATGAAAATGTATCTAATTATATATATGGTAACCATAACTAATTTTAGACAGTAATGTATAGGCAGCTCTGTAATACAAAACTTCAGCTGAAATTTGAGACTTAGACCTCTTTAGTGGTCATCAAGAAAACTAAATTTTGAAAAATCGGACTAAGCTTCTTTAACACTTTCACTGCAAGAAGATTATTGGTGTTTACAGAAAATAAAGAAATGCAGAAGGGCAGACATTTTCTACAAATATGTGAGAATGATGCTTTATCTTGCTTTTGCAGCATCACCTCTTCATTTTGGCCCAAGTAACTCTTCAACTTTGTCAAAATTGGTTGAATTGGCACAAACAGTTTAGAGGTAACACTGGTTAAGTGCAATCCCAAAATTGAAACTAGTTAATAAATTCAGGGCTGAAAGAGTTATGCAGGACTTTTGTAAGAAAATACGCTAGATTTACTGATTCCAGTGGCATATACAGATATTTGCATAAAATGAGTAGTAAGATTATTTGACAGGGGTGGGGAGTCATAAATGGTACTACCAAAAAGTAACGCAACATAGTTTGGTATCCATTTTTACTTAAATTGGTTTAACCCAAGTACAAAAACGAGACACAGTAAGGAAAATGAATTATTCCCCTGCATGTAGATGCTTCATTGACCCCAATCCAGTCAATAAAAGCGGCATGGCTGCATTCCAAAGAACGAAAACATGTGGTTCAAAAGTTGCAGCAATCGCATTCATCTTTGTAATAAGTGGCATGGGTATGGGCCATTTATGTCGGTATTTTTGAAAAGAGGAGCATATGTTGTATCATCCAATTGTTCCGATTTGATAGGTGTGATAGGTAACAACATCTTAATGGATGACAACGTGACTGCGCACAGGGCACATGCAACAACCAGATTTCTGGAGAATGAGGGTATTGAGTGCCTCACTCCCTGGCCTTCTAAGAGTCCAGATCTGAACCCTATAGAACATTTATGGGCTCATCTTAAGTACAGAGTTAACAGGAAACGCAGACCAACAACAACACTGAATGGACTTAGACGCATTCTTCTGAGAGAGTGGGCCGCCATTGACCAGAACCGCATAAGGCGTCTGATCCACAGTATGAGGAGGCGTTGCATGGCCGTTGTAAATAAAAGAGGTGGACATACAAAATATTGAATAGCTGACAAAAAAACATGCATAAAAACATGATTAGTAAAAGAAATAAAAAAGTTGAAAAAGAAGGTTGGTCATCTGTGAACATCATATTGTCTTAAATTGCAACATTTTAAAATCAGAAGGACATTTTTGAAAAGGTTGTCTGTCTGACATATTGATTGAAATAGGGCTAATTTGGTATCAAAATTTAGGAAAATAAATCAGCTTTCTTACTGTATCATGTTTTTGTACATCCGAATTACCATTTTCAGTTTAGTCAAGTACCAAACTATGTCGCGTTACTTTTTGGTGGTACTTTACTTGTAGAACCTATACTTTTTGTCATAACTTTGTGGGCATAAGGGGCTAGGGTGTTAATGCTCTTTAACACCCATCCCACTCCACCTCTAGTCATGTGGTTATGCTTCTGATTCTTTCTGAAATTCAAAGACAATCTGTCTTTCACTACTAATGAAATGTTTTTAACTGATAGAAACTGTAGTCTTCTTTTATTTTACTCTTCATTTACATGTTTGGGTATTTTGTCTAAAACAGCTCATACATATCAACTATATTGTCAATGTTGCTTCTCAACTTTGATCATAACTATATGGGCAGGAATTGTTAGGCTTTTTGCAGCAACCATTTTCATCTACTGACTGTATAATTCATTTTGCCACGAAATAAACCATAATTATAATATATTCCAAATTTACGATCATATTTACCATACTTACTATGACTTAAAGTTGATCTTAGTATTATGAAGATATTTACAAATGCATTTTAATAAAGTCTCATGAAATGAACTTATGATTGTTCAAACTTAAGGAAAGGATTAAGTTCTTATTACGAATGGTTTTGGGTACTTACGAAAGTCGGTAACTCTTTTTGAAATACACCACTGGTCTTTGAAGATATGTAAAAGTAAAAATGACTAGAAGCCAAGTTTGACATTTGTTTTTGATGGATAGTCACAATTAATTTAATCTTGTATGAGCTGCTTAAGTAACAGGTCTTACTTGCTTTTATTGTATGGTAAGCATAATGAATTCTGCGAATGCAAATGAATTTTCAGCCCCCTTGTAAATATTACAGTTATACATATTTTAAAGAAATTATATATTTCAAACCACAATCATATATCTGAGGGTTTTCCTTCCTTGGATATTTACTTTTTTATGCATTGCAATGCAAGTTTGGTAGTAAAAGAGTGTACTATTTTTAAAGAAGTTCTAAGATATATTTAAAACTATTGTAGCTCTGTATCTCAAATTATAGCTTTACTATTATAGATGAATATATAAATACTGAATAAATATTTGGAATAATGTTTATGTGTGCCTGATGCTGTGTGATTATTTATGTAGTTGCCTTCCCAAAAGTAAGGTTTTCAATGTTTTTTTTGTAAATTATTATTACAAGCAGTGACCAGCCTTGCATGTATATCACCTCAAATTCAAGTTAATTGACATTTTCCTTGCTGAGGATAGTAGGCTGCTTATTAGACCTTATTTTCATCATAATTTAGATCTTTGGACACAATTTTTAAGATAAAACATCATTTTAGCTTCACAGAAATTTCAGTTTACAAGGCTTTTTTGGCCAAAATGAAATATTGAGGTGCGACCGCATCCCCACCCAAACATATCTAGCTTTGCTGCTATATCAGATTTGCACTGTGTTGATTTTTTTAACCATATAATGCATGTGTCGAGACCAGATCTTATATTTTTTGGCACTTGATTACCCGGTCAAAATCACAGTTATCCCTGGATCGACTACACATCATGTCGCACTGGTATTGTGTCAACTTGACTGATGCAACCCTTTACATCTCCCCAGCTCACATATAAACCAAAACATCTGGTTTACATGTAGCACACATATTTAAGTTTTATGCACTTAAAGATGCCCAGTCACCCAGATGCACACCTAAGTGATGTCAGGGCAGTTGGGTGAAATACAATATGCTCCATTAAGAGCCATTTGACATCAAAATCAAAATGTAAAGTGCAAGACATCAAGTGTCATACGAAGAGAATATAGGATGGTATCAAATTCCATATCTCAATTTGAATGAATCATTAGGAATTGAGATGCGAGTTGAGAAGAATAAAATGCGGTTTATACAAAGTGATTCGTCGTGTACGAACAGGTATTTTGTTACGAAAAAACACAATTGTATGAAAATAAAGATCCAAATTGCAGTAAATCCATAACATAATTTTTAAAAAAATCATTGAAAACATATTAGATCAAGACATCTCAACCGCATTACTTACAGTACTTACTTAAATGAAATACATAATTGCCTCAAGTTAAATATAATGTTAATCAGATAAAAATGAATGATAGTGAGATGTGATAGTCACTATCAACACAGTGGTTTGAGAGATGAAGATGAAAGAAAATAAGTCTTAACAAAACAAAAAGAAGAACAACAGCAATAGAAGAAGAAGAAATGGTTCCATTAAAAGATAAAGAAATCCAAATTGTCCGCAACTCAAGCAACTTCAAAGCAGAATGTTTATGTTGATTCTCATTCCACCCTGCATTGCCCTGCCCTGCAGAGCATTTTAGCAACCTTAAATTGATCCGCGGCATTCAACGAATTACCATTGTTATGTACCAAATGTTGTCTTAAAAAGTATCACATTGAAAAAAAAAAAACGTGGAACAAAACAAATCTATATCACTGAATATAGTCTACTCATCTTAAAACTTAACTCTTGATAATGAAATCATAACTATTGCTTCAATTAAAAGTGAAGGATTTTGAAAGAACAAACATTAAAAAATCAAAAATAAGAAAGAGTACAATGCTTTACATAATTAAACGTAAAAGAAGGAACTTTTTCGTACCATTTTGAAGGTCGTCATTTTTAAAAAAATAATTTCACATTGAAGAGAGGAAACTAAATACTTTTACCTCCACTTTACTCTCTTAAATATTGGGTCTTAGTCAAACGTCAAAAACATCAGGACAGCTAGCTATAGGTTAAGCGAACTTTTGGCTAAGAGTGTTTGTGTTTTAACGATTAGACGCGAAAGCAAAAGCATTTTGTCATAGCACTGTCAAAGTCGTCATTTTATTTATATTCATCATTGAAAAAGAAGACAATACGTTTTATTTAATTTTTATTTTCTTGAATATCTTGTCTTTAGATGAAACGTCAAAAACAACAGAACAAGTTATACAGACTTTGGTTAATTCGCCTTGAATCCCAAGTAAATAGCACGTCGCTTTTTCATGTTACAGGTTTAGACTAAGATTTCACGGCGAGAGCTATAGTGGAATTTTAAACAGAAGGTCAAGTGTTTTGCAGCCACTTTCTCCTTCAGATATATTGGGTTCTAATTGTAGCATCCACAAGTTGATGAATTTTACATGTTTCTATTTCGGGAGCTAGGTACATGTAGGCAATCTGAAGTGTGTCGTTTGTGACCTACATCGTGACCAGTAAAATAATGTGTTATTCAAAGTATAAAATGAATTGTAAATGTTATTACTTTTTTCCGTTTATTGGTACCTAAATTGCGAATCTCTCTTTTTAAGCGATTCATTCTTTAAAACTTGAAACCAATGTTTTTTCTTTATTTATTTATTTCTCTCTTTTTTACATTATAAGCAGGTAAAGAGTTTGCAATTCAATGTCAAAGTGTACATCTA
>JXSR01S003696.1:14927-31252 GCA_000969725.1 Ophiothrix spiculata
ATGTGTCTTCAGATGACGTTTGAAAACAGGCACAGACTCGCTCTCTCTGATGAACAGAGGCAGTTTATTCCAAAGCCTAGGGGCGAAAATAGCAAAAGAGCAGTCGCCAGCACCTTTATACGATCGAATGGTGGCGAGGCGAGTTGCATCAGATGAAGAGCGTAGTCTGCGCCTGCTTCCAATATCATCAGGTTTGTTGAGGAGCAAAAGAAGATTGTGTAAGTAAACAGGAGCGATTCTGAAGATACACTTGTAAACTTGTAACAAAACTTTGAAGTTGATTCTTTCCTTGATAGGAAGCCAGTGTAAGGTTGTCATATGGCCTATTAAAGTTAATACAATAAGGTTAAATTGCTACAGAAATTTTTACTCCCCATGCTTTGTACCAATCAGTGGGGGGTTCAAATCCTGATGCTGCCATTCTATGTGCTTTGATTTTTTCGGTCAAATCCTAGCAGTTGGACCCCAAACAAGTTTCTGTGTAGAGCCTATGTAGAGGCATATCCTTGCTATCAGTCAACTTATTTCTTTCTTCCCTGACATATTTTCTGTCAAATTTTGAGTCACATTTTTACGACAAAGCAACCATGAATTATATGTTTAGCCATAACTATTTTTATCACATCATACTTTAATTGAAACAAAATCAAATATGTGACTTGAACCCCTTTTCCCACTAATCCATCCAAAAAGAAGTCATTACAGTCTCTGTACAAAACATGCCAAATCTACTTTACACTTTAAACTGTTAGTAAGTGTGAAAGTTCCTGTTCTCGACAAAGAGGCCACAGGATAATTCTGCAATGTTATCATGATGAAGGAATAAGCTACCTGTTGAGGGAAGAGTAGACACCGATGCAACAAAAGCGGGGCTATCATAGATTTAAGAAGCTATTAGGAATGACAATCTGTATCTACATAAAGTCATATAACTAGGCCTTGTTGTGAACTTTGGTTACAGAAGTAGAACAAGTGTAAATTAGGAAAAGTTCCTTGGTGGTAGATATAATAAGAGAGCCTGTGTGGCTGTAGGAACAGTGCAGAACTCTGAATCAATGGATCTCCATTTTGGTCATCAAGATGACAAACAATATCACAAAAGGGTAGTCATTCATAATATCAAAGTGTCAATATTACAGCTCCCTAATGCACTTGGGTTTACGGATACCCTGGTCACATAAGCTTGCGGCGAGGTTACGATGTGTTTACGGCGTCATACCAGGTAGATTTCAGCAGACACCGGTCGGACTCCGGCCGGTGTCCGACCGGACACCGACCGGAGTCCGATCGGTGTCCGGTCGGTGTCCGTAACGCCGTAAGATGCTGGAAGCATGCCGCAAGAATTTAATTCTGAGTTAAAACCTTGCGGCGTGTATACGATGTCTTCAGTTATGGTCTAATAACCACCGGGTCCGACCGGTGTCCGACCGGGCATCACAAGAGCTTGCAAGCATTCAGCGGTGTCATACCGATGTCATACCGGCGTTGCGGCTTTGCAGACGCCGGTCGGACACCGGTGGTTATGTAACCAGGGTGAAAGCTATCAAAATTTAATCTCATCTAAATTAAAGGACTCCTTTGAAACCAGATGGGTCTGACTGGTGTGCAAATTTCCAATGATTTATGGGCTGAAAATGGTAGGCCTATATCTTAAATCTTGCTCAATGATAATGTTCCATCCTCTATCACTTGTTTGTGCCTATACTGTTTTTTAAATCTAATAACTCAATCACAGACAATAATCCACATGTATATCAATATGAATTGAGCTATTTATTCCCCCTTAGATTTGGCTAATAAATCTTAACCAAATTAAAGTCAACTCCATAAGAAAGACACATGTCAAGTTAGCCTAAGTCTTATCATAATTCCCTTAGACAAGATTATATAGTTAGGTGTTTAGCCGCAATGGCCGAGTTAAAATATAAATATGATGCACATCCAACTGCTTACATTTTAGATACTTGAAAAAATATTTATAGCACTTGAAAAAAGTTCCTATGGGATTTTATTTTTGTTCTTTTCAGAACCTTCATGCTATGGTCACATGAAGCCGCAACGCTGAAACCCCGTAACGCCAGTATGACATCGGTCTTGGTATGACACTGGTGAATTCTTGCGATGGCTGGTCAGTCTCCAGTCGGACGCCGTTGCTTATGGGACCATAACTGAAGACGTCGTATACAAGCCCCAAGGTTTTAACTCGGAATTAAATTCTTGCAGCATGTTTCCGCCGTCTCTACAGCTCACGGTGTCCGACCGGTGACCGCTCGGACACCGTCTGGACACCAGTCGGTCACCGGCTGGTGTCTGATCGGCGTCTGCTGAATTGGCACTGTAAACACAACGTAACCTCGCCGCAAGGCTATATGTGACCAGGGTTTACATGATTATTCAAACATGAGGTGTTAAGGGTATTATTTAAAAAAAAAAAAAAGGTAAAGGGGGTGCCCTGTAGCAGAAGTTGGAGTGCAAATCTATTGTTCAAAGTGATTTGGCCCAGATCCACAATTTTAATTGTTTTAAAAGATTTCTTTTTAAACCTCTTTGACAGCAAAGTGTTACCTTCCCAGACTGAAGAATGCCTGCACTCACTTGAAACACAATCAAGGAGCATTTGAGAGTTACTGTCTTGCTTAAAGGGACTAGCCTAGATTCCACCTAGAATTAAAAACTTATGGAAATACTTTAAATATAGCTAAAAAGTATAGTAAAGTCCAAAAAAATGCAAAAAATTTACACACAAATGGCTCAAATTGAGAGAGAACTAATTTGCAATATATCATTCTTTTATGGTGGTGTGACTATCTTGTGTTTTCTAAATCCTAAATTTGTACCTCAGATGGATTTACCAGATAAAAGATCAAACAAAGCTCCTAGTCTTTTATTTAATTCATATTAAAAGAGAAATAATTTCATCAAAAATAATTTGTTTGGCCATCACAGGTGTAGAAGTAGATTGTTTTTAAGTGTTCAAACTAGAAACACTGTTTTAACACCACTTTTTTCGCCGGCGAAAATTAAAGTAGGTAAAGAATTGCAATTTTCTCTACTATTCCTAAAAATCATGGAAAACTACTTGTAGTTTATATTGCTATAAACATGTTCTATCGATTAAAGTAAAAAAAATATGTAGGTAAAAAATTAGCGGGGAGAATCTAGGCCAGTCCCTTTAAAGACACTATATCCCCTACTAAGTGGATTTGACTTCCTATTCGCAATGCCTACGATTAAAAGTAAGGCATGATCTTTGGTCTAGGTGAAAAATTATCACAAATGATGCTATCTGCAATATCAAATATGCAACTTCAGTGCTATTATGTAAAAAAGCTTTCTTCTCTTAATTCCTAATTCTTGGACACTACAGTTTGAAACATAATTATTCTTTATATGGCCCTGTACGCCAACTAGGTAATGAAGTCAACCGCTCACTCATCACTACCTAAGAAACCTGCTAATCATTTAGCCTTCCTTCATACCTACACACTCAACTTCCAAAGAATGCATAAACTTATGTTATTTATAACCGAGAAACGTAGACTGTGCTTAAGACTAAGGTTAGGATTCCCTCCTGATTCAAATTCCTGATATGTCCCATGGGGGAGCCGTACAGGATATATCTTGACATTCAAACTAATCCCTATAACATCGTTGGACCCTCCCCCTTCCTTCCTGACCCCGTCCCCGGATAAGTATAGCTAACTTGTCCAGTCTGTCAGAAGAGAAGATATCATGTGTATCCCATCATGCATTGCTTCCTGTGGGAAATTTTATACAGGAAGTCACTTGAGTGGCTAGTGATAAAACATACCCAGAATGCAAGATTACAACAATTGTTTTTGATTTATGAACATTTCATCACTAACAACTCACATAATTCCCTATACAAACAATCCCACAGAAAGCAATGCATGATGGGATACACACGATATCTTCTCTTGTCTGTCAGTGCAGGAACCCCGTGTCTTAACCAATACACACCGTCTGAGTCTGATGAGCTAGTCCGATGCTGTGTATGGCGTGCAAACCGCAATGAGTTGCTGGATTGAGGCGATTTATTTATGTGTTCATTTTATTTTACCCGAGATACTACTAGATAAGGATGTTTTGTGTGTGACAGGTCTTCTAAGGATATTATAACTGTACCTCAGGAAGGGGGGGGGGTACTTAGTACAAAAGGGGTTATGGAGAATTGCCGCAAATCAGGCTCTCTTGTATTTCAATCAGTCCTTTTTCTTTGCAAAATGTGATGTGTTCATTTTTCAAAATTTTCTAAAATTTGCACCAAATGGTGCAAATTTTGATATTTCTTCTCAAAACTTAAAATAATTTTGCCAAAATAGTGCAAATTTGGGAAGAAAAAATGTGGTTTTTGATTAAATTTGACTCAAAATTTGGGAGATTTGGTATATGCATGGATCCCTTTTTCTTGAAAACTGGTATTCGGATGGGTGGCTTTTCAATTTTCCCAGAGGCACGTACCTATCCAAACCAAATAACCCAAGCTTTACCCAATTATTGATCCAAGAAAGACATTGAAGAAGTCAGTCATACCAGGTCCAGGCCTTGTAAGGCTGAAACCATAGTCGGCCTAAAATTTTCCCTACCAAACATTTGGTCGTGACGTCACCAAATATTTGCCATCGAATTCAAAGTATGAACGGGTAACAAACATTTTGTCCAATGTATATGGCAATTCAATAACATGTGCAATCTAGCGAGAAATTTTATTTGGTCTCAACTTGGTGTTGAAGTTATTTTGTTTGGAGTCATTCTTCATTTTGACGTCACAACCAAATGTTTGGTAGCAAAAATTTTGATTGGAGACCGACTATGATTTCGGCCTAAGATTGAGCATTAGGCCCTGTATCCATTGGCAGTTCCCCTGTTGCATATGCCCTTGTTCCATTGTCCCCAATTGTCACGCGCCAAACACAAGGAGCATCTAACGTCCACAAGGTCATTGATACGGCCACTACATGTAAGCAAAATGAACTGTTCTTGATTGTGTAGCGAGTGACAATTGGGGACAATGGAACATGGAACAAGGGCATACGCAACAGGGGAACAGCCAATGGATACAGAGACTTAAAGGTACATAGTCCGATTTTTCAAATTTTACTTTTCACTGTCATCACTTTAAATGCTTCAGTTTCAAATTTCAGTCAAATCGGAACAACCGTTTGGATTTTATGAGCAATTTTGTATTTTTATTTGCCTATACTTTACTGTGTAAATAATATTATGGTTACCATGATATTTATAATTTTAACACATTTTCACTTACATCTCCAAAACGCAACATGTTTCAGCTGTAAAATTTCACCTGGGCAATGAGAAAAACATGAAAAAAAAAACATTTTGGTACTAAAATCTCAGAAAGTATGAACAAATGTTGACCCAATCGGACAGGGCTCCTTTAAATGCTTTGCGTGCAGCGACTCAAAAGGGATAGAGGCCTCAAATTCAAAATATTACTTTTGGTTGATCATACCTAATTTCACTCATTTTTCACTCATTTTGAAAAAGGAGCAATCAAAAAAGTTTTCAGAGCACAAGTTATTAGTTTTCTGTATTTTTGCCTATACCTATGTTATTTTAACTTAAAACTTTAGGTTTTTTAGGGGGAGGGAGGTTAGACTCACCAGTTATACACTGTATGCAGCGCCCCATGAAGGAACATTCGCACAGGGGACCCACGGGTTTACGTGACTGTCCGACCACGGAGCAAGTAGAGTAAAGTTTCTTGCCCAAGGAAACAAGGAGACGAAAACCGCCCGGCCCGGGGCTCGAACCCACAGTCTCTGTATTACGAGACCCGTGCTCTAACCGCTCGGCCACGCTCCCCTCTTATGGTGTGCCCCTTTGCATTCGGTCCGACAGCTTGCTAGTTCGAAGGCTCACTAGCCCGAATTTTATAAAAAAACTTACTAGCCTGAGGTTTAAAAACAGCTTGCAAGTTCAAATTTTAGAAACATCCCACAAACTAGTCTTGACTTTTAAAATAGGTTTCCTAGTCCAAATTTTAAAAGAGTTTTGAAAACAGCTTGTTGCTTGTCCAAATTTTGAAAAATGGTAATGTAGAAATATACATTTATAATTCGAACTATCAAGCCTTTTTAAAGATTCAGGCTGGCGAATAAGTTGTTTTCAAAATTCAGAATAGCGAAATATTTTTGAAATTCGGACTAATAAGCCTTTCTAAAATTTGCATTGGTGAGCCTAAATTACAATGCGTACTAGCGAGCCGTGGGACTTGCGAGCCATTGGCGGGTTTTCAGACTAGGGAGCTGTCCCCTTTCATCAAACATAGGCTTCACATTCTATAACATGTTGAATACATTACTAAATCAAAGAACTCAAAGATATGACAAAATTGCAGATTTGTACTACTTCCTCTATAGTTGGTGGCAAAAAGATGTAACTGAGTCTTCTACAGTATCTGAATAGTGCAGTGGCGTTGCCAGACATTTTCATCAAGGGGGGCAAGGCGGGGCAAAGATTTTTTGAAGAGGTGCAACTCCCAAAATGAGTTAAATCTCAAACAGAAATATTGATGCTCAATAACCAGCTTCACATCTTTTGCACATTTTGTATAGGGAATTTAAGGTGTTTGGTCCACGCGTACCAGTACACGCTAGTTTCCAAATTGGTAAGTGCCACAATACACATGCGCATATACTCTGAGTAGTGTTTTGAAGTTTTTCTAGAAAATCAGTTCGGTGACCTCCAATTTTTCTTGTTTTATTTGAAAGAACATACTTGTGCGCAACTTTTGTGAAAAAATTGACAAAAAATTTGGGGGAAGTTTTTGAATCAACACTAAATAATGTCACTTTTGCCACATTTCCCAAAGAACCCTGAACTAATTTTCCCCAAAAAACCTACAAAATTGTTTAAACCGACTCACATGCAAAAACGAGTCCGGTGACCCCCAATTTTTATTTTAAAAATCAGTTCTACATCGATAAAATATAATTCCTGCCGATTTTTACTAAAAAATTTCGGGTAGATCTATCATGGATCAGATACCTTAACAAGATAAAAAAAAACACTAAATAATTGGCTTGTGCTACCTCTTGTTACAAAAACCAAGATATTGCAAATGGTTAAGTTAATTTAACTTCTGAAACTTTCACTGCACTTGTTATCTGAAATGATTGAAATAGAAACCATATAAAACGTTCAAAAGTAGATAAGATTACAATTTGTACAAATGTGATGCGTTGTACTTCCCTTTCCAGCGAAAGTTTGGGAAACTTTCAATTGGATGAGTGAAGTGTGTTTCATTGTTCTTGCAAGTTATTAGGAGTAATAAGAAGTGTGTGATGTTTGCTATATGATATGACTTAAAGGGGCATTGGACAAAATTTTGAAATTTTGTTTGTAGATGATTTACACTTCATATGTTAGAAAATAACAGTCAATTACCAGATATCAGGAAAATTTGGATCAGACAAAACCTTCAAAAAAGTCAAAAAAATAATTTTATTTTATTTGTTGATCTTGGGTATGGGGCTATTCTCAAAACATATTTATTGATGCTATATATCCAAAAAGAGCCAAAGATTTGTTTGTAAAACATTCCTTTCACATCATAGATTGCATACAAATCAAAAGAAATTTGGAGTTTGCATTAGATATCCTGAAATGCCAATTTTAAAAATTTAACTATAGAGTGCAGTATTTATCGCTGTCGACAACAATAATTAAAACTAAAAGACTATCTAAATATTTTGACAGATAGGGGTTGAATGTAACAGTAAAACTTTCCATGCTGTCATTATTACCGCTAATACATCAAATGATGCAAAATCTCAAAATGCTTAGGGAAAAGTTTGGGGATGATGCTGAACTTGTCCAATGCCCCTTTAAAGGTACAGTGATTAACTTTAAAATGCCCTTCTGCATGTCAATGCTTTTTCTATCACAGAATACCTGTTTGATAATGATAAATAAATGTTCAACTTTTTAAAGATAAAAACTAAGTAACTTGTAGGCCTACAGAGATAACGCAATTAATAATCTTGAACCAAAATTTGACAAGACAAGACTTTTTTGAAACAAAGCAGAACTTGATTAATTTATTGAAGTGATTTTTATTTTAATTCAGTTTCTTTTTGCTGAAAAACATCAATTAACAGCTTAACCCAATAGCGCCCCCTAACGTCGGGTTGACAAAGGTCCAGCATTTACGGCGGATTGAAAGCTCCCCAAGGTGAGCAAATATTCTTGTTGTGTGAAGTAATAAATTTTTATCATATTATATAATCATTTTTACATAATATCCATTGAAGTAAAATAAATTTCCAATGCCCTTTTGTCCACTGTTTCATGGTTTTATTAAAGAAAAACAATCTTTTGGAAGAATGTTACAGTGTAAAATGATGAATGTCCCTTTAATATTACTGCTTTCTGTATGGTAATACCAGGTGCCAAGCATTTCTTGTATTTTCTTTTGAAAAATAAAATTATTTGGCTTCTGACCGATATTCAATGTTTAAGCGTTCTTTTCTTCTGCCAAATATCATTCTGTGCAGGATTTTGTGATCAAAGATAAAATTTATAGTATACTATTAAACTGCATCAATCCTATACCACTTTGGTTCTAGACTAATTTTCACTCACTAATTGTGATATTTTCAAACAGCTACCCATTGCACTTGTAACAACGTGAGTGAAGGAGTTTAAACTTACGCCACTGAAATATGAATGAAATATGCAGAAAGGGTCATCAAAATAGTTATAGTGTTCAGTTTGAATGCTCTCCCCCCTCCACCCCCAACAGATTTGTCATGTTTGTAATTCTGAATTTTCATCCTTCCATATCACATATATTCCATAAGGCCAAGAAAAAAATTGTTTTGTTGCCCTCAAGTGGAAATTCTGAAAAAATGAGTCGGTTGGTCCGAAAATTGAGCAAATAGACACGGCAAATAGAGAGCTCAATATTTTTTTTAAAAAGCACCTAAATTATGAAATTTGGGTGCATTTTCCACTATTTTCAAAATATTTTCTCAAAAAACACCCAATCTGAGCAAAATTGGGAGCTTTCCCGACCCTATTTGTTTTGTTTTTTAATTTTTGAATAGGGTCGGTCGCTGAGGGCAACAAAACAATTGTTTTTAGCCTAACTAAAAATAATATCAAAGTGATGACAATGAAACTATTAATAAACTAAAACTGCTGAAGATTAAATGATCAAATTCAAGTAATTTTGAAACCTTGATCTTGCAAAATGAAATAAACCAGGCAACAAACTTCCAAACAGACCTTCAAAGTTAAATCAGATGATTCTGAATTTCCCATCAGTGACAAGATCATGGAAAAACCTTCAAAACTCTGTGCAACCTGGATATAGGTATGTGGTGAGTTAAAACAACGAGAGGTCTGGATAGGGCACGTTGAAAAAGTGAGTTACCCTTCACAAAGGTGAAGCAAATCTTTGTTTTGATTCCTCATGAAATAATTTTGAGTTGGCCTCCAAACAAAATTTTCACTACAAAACATTTGGTCGTGACGTCAAAATGACAAGTGACTCCAGGTAATATAATAAATTTTCATGCAAATTTGCACATGTGTTGAATTGATGGAAGCTTAAGTTATTGAAGCAGCATCAAATGTTTATTACTGGTCTTTCAATCTGATCGCAAATATTTGGTGATGTCACGACCAAATTGTAACGAAAACATGGTAACAAAAAGTTTGTTTGGAGGCCAAATATAGACTGAACTTAAGTACATATCAATCTTTTTAATTCAAATTTCATTTCCATTTGTCATTATTCTTCTGCATATTCCGGACTAACTGTACCTCACTGGGACCGAGACTTAATGTCAGGGGTCAGGGGGTACGTACTCACCTCATCTTTTTTAACTCATCAAAGATTTATTCCAAAGTAACCACAGAGTAGGGTGTAACAGGAATTGCAGCACAACCTTGAGTTCTGATCTTGAGAAAAATTGATGCCAAATCTGAAGCAAACCAGCAGCCAGTGCTATTCAGGTGATTATTATGACACCTCAAAATCCTTGAGCTTCCTACTTGGTGATCTTGAAAACTACGCGCTACGTAATATGAAATCTTGTAAGGGATTCTCTAAAAAGACCTACTTGAGCAGGGCTATGAGATCTTAAAAATATGTTCAACAATGCGTATGAAGAGATTTATATGTGCACGCGTGCTGGTTGAAGACATATTAATATGTGTGCCACCGCGGCAAAAGGGTGCAGTTGGGTCAAAACCAAAATATGGAGATTTTCATATGGTGGTAAAGCTCATTTAATTCCCTTTTCAATGATACCAAAATCATGCAAATCGGAGCTTTGGTTGACGAGTTTTGGCAAATTATTAAATCGTACTCATAACCGTTTGTCAAAACTAGTTTGTGAGAAAAAGGCTGTTAAAGGTAGGCCTGTTTTTCCATTTGATTTTGTGTGCAGTCTGAATACAGTATAAGCAAATCTCCATAGCAACCACCATGTTCCCATTTGTTTATCGACTTGAAATTTGGCTCAATGGAAGACGATACCTTGAGTAATATAATAACAATTTTTGGACTCAATATCATGTTCATTATTGCATAATTAATTACCATAATCGTACTCATAACCGTTTGTCAAAACACAAATTTTCAAATTTTCATGATGAAAACGATTCGACATAGTGATAAAAATCACACTTTTTTCAAGTTTGTTGTTATTTTTGATTAACCATCTTTACATTTTGGATACAAAAGGGTTCAAAGATTTCATTTCCACAAAAATCTCAAAATTGACTTTCCCATCATATTTTGGTATATTTCAACTTTACCGGCCTTTAGCGCAAAATGGAAGTTGCCGACAACTGCACTCTTTTGCCGCGACGGTACACATATAGCACTCTATTCTATTAGTATACTTCTATTTAGTTCAAAATTAATGCAGGGAGGACAATCTTATTCTAAGAAAGAGGCAATTCACATCTGAAGCCTGCCAGATTTGATAGATATGGACAGATAAGCGCTTGCAGTGGGTTGTACTAATTAGAAAGCATATAAATTTCTTTTGTCTTAACTTCTTTAATACTTGTCCAAAATCACTCATTGAGGTATCAAATCACAGTCCTGTTTTCCCAATAAATCACTAGTGATACTTTTGATAACATTCTACCATAAAATATTTTTTATCATAGCAAATATACTTGCATGACCTCCAACGATCCCAGAAACAAATGCCAGCAAAGCTGGCGAAAAGAAAGACAAATCAACTTCAATCTACCCTTAGGCCTGGTCCAGACTCCACTATCTTATAGAATATTTTGCCTAGAATATTCTATGCTGACGACAAAATGACGTAGGTTTTATTCGATACTGGTTAAAAAACACCCTGACCAAAGTTACATGGCTTTTGGGGCATTTTTGGTCAGTCCTAAATAGGGTATAGGGCTTAAATATAAAATGCAGTGCACATGGAACTAAAGTTGATAATCGTGACATTTGGCCTCTTGCTACAGCAAATAGGCAAACATTCCCATTTGATTTTAAAAAGAAATGTTTAAAAATCCCATTTTTGGTCAACAATCAAAATTCTTCACCAATTTCAAGGACATTTGACCAGAGTTATATCTTTTTGTTTTCTTCAATCTTATAAATAATGAGAGTTTTGCAATCAAATTCAGTCTGCCTGGATGATTGACAACATTCATAAGTATATTCAATCTTATAAATTATACTCATTTTTTAGGAAAATGACAACAAACATGACCATAGAAAATACTGCTATTCTGAAATATAAACATCTAAATAAAAAAAGGCATTTCTGACCAAAGTTACCTGGCTGACCAATGTTCAGTCTCTTGGAAAAATTGCAATAAGCTAAGTGTCATGTCCTTGGGCTTCCCCTATACCCAAGTTCAGGATTTGAGATTTTTTGATGGTGAAGACCTAAAAAAGTAACCCCCCTCAAAATGTGTCTACCATATGCCAATGACCCTTGAAATGGTTCTTCACATGATGGTATTGGTATCACCTGAAGAACCATTTCAAGAGCCATTGGCCCAAGACTGGAGATTCTATATAATAGTGTGCCTTTCAAATTTATATAAGGCCAAAAAAAAAATTATGTTTGTTTGCCCTCCGCGACCGACCCTAAAATTGCCAAAAATTAGGGTCGCGATTTTAGTTTATTTTATTTTTCTTCAAACATGTAAAATATGAAAACTCAATATTTTTGATGTAAAACGTAATATTTAGCAGTGTGAAGTCACATTTAGTAGTATAAAATGCATATTTCCTCTAAATAATGACCCACAATTTTTGATTAAGCCCTGCATTGCTTGGTATTCATGATAAAATCCATGGAATGACATATGTGTAGAGTTAAAAAAAAAATTAAAAAAAAAAAAGATTAACCGACCGACCGACCCAAAATTTTAATTTTTCCACTGGAGGGCAAACAAACAATATTTTTTTTTGGCCTAAAATACAAGCTATATTGCAAATACGACTTTCTTGCACTCACATGACAAATTTATCTTTCAAATCAAGCTAAACTTGACATTTTTATGTGACAAATAAAATGGTTCTCTAAAGGAAGGAATAAAAGTGGGCATGAGCGTTTAATATTGAAAACAGAAGCAGGAAGATAATATATAACATCTGTTTGACCAGTCAATAAATGCCTGATTTGAAACCATATGTTTGTAGGTCAATGATGCATCTTAAAAGCAATATGCCCTTTCGCAAATTCATAATCAAGGTGAATTGTGGGTAATTTCTTACGATCGAGTGAGAGATAAACAAAGCGCAACTATAACGTATTTTCAATGGATTGAACTTTGCCGTTTTCACAAAATGTTGCTAACATTAGTTTTATTTCTAGACTTTTTTTCTCTTTTCTTCTGTTGTTGCAAGATATGTTTTTGAATAAATAATCATGTGAACATTGGTCAATTTGACTTACAACGCACAAAATCATAAGTATTTTGAAAACGGCAAAGTTCACTCCATTGAAAATACGTTATAGTCCCGCTTTGTTTATCTCCCACTCGAACTTGAGAAATTACCCACAATGCAAGATGATTCTGAATTTGTGAAAGGGCTTATTCACTCTGTCATGAAGCCTGGAACAGTAAGGACCTCACAGTCTTCATTAAAGCTCAGTCTGAAGTTCTTTGTTAGTGCCTACAATCTGACTGGTTTTGAACGAATCTCCAACCATTCCTTTTATTGGGCAATATGTTACTGTATAAGTGGTATATAAATTTGTGCTACATTTATTTTCACGCTTTTCATACTTGGCTCACCTTGCGCAAAAATAAATGAACCTCGAAAAATGGTATGTACGAGGGGGTATCAAAAGGTTTTACACTTTACTCAGAAGAAATGGTACCAGGAACGAAATTTCATTATGAGATACTTTAGCGGGTACTTAAGGCATCTTTGCATAGTCAATATGTAAAGTAACACATTTCTCCCACTTGTAACTGACTGTCTACAGACCGTTATTGTAGGGGTCCTCACTATTGAAAACATCTGATTTTATATTTCAATTAAAATCGACATTTTCAGGTTGTCCATGTTTTATTACACCATTATGATGTCATTCATGGACCAATTTCCATAATTATGGTATCAATGGATAGAGGAAACCCTACCCGTTACTATGGTATCCAACAACTAAACTTTGAAGGTGTCAGCCAATAAGATATATTAGGCCCTGTAATCCGTTATATGGATGTGCTACAGAAAACACCCCTATTCACTTCAGCCTAATCAATAAATCTCCTAATTTTAATTATTTTCAGTTCCACAATCTTGACCAACATTTTGACCAGAAATTATAATGTCCTTTTTTGTTTTTTTTTTTTTTTTTTTTGGTTCCAAATGCCTAGAAATGCTTGGAACGATCTTTCACCACACATGACAGCTGTTTAGTCAGTTGAGGTGTTTAAGAAAAATCTAAAGACTTTCTTGTTTAACTTTGCTTATTTTATTCATCTTTTGTGTAAACACTATGTTAGATTGTTTAATAGCGTCCTAAATACCTGTTGTTGTTGTTGTTGTTGGTTAGTCCATCTAGATGGATCTTGAACAAGAAACGTAAGCAGAGGAAAAAGTCCAACAAGCCAGTGCTTGGGTCTAGATGGAATGCCCTGGGTATAAGCAATGATGAAACTATACTTCTTATGGGCTATATCATTTGGTAGATCAAACATAACTATAATTTGACCCTAAGACTGTTTGAGTGCAATAGCCAATCAAGCAAAGACTGAAGGCCAGAAAGTAGTTCTTAAAAAGATGACAACCGGGCCTCAAGACACTAGTAATCAGCATCCATTTTTGCTGAATCTTCAGCCACCATGGTAACCCAAGACCAAGTCCACAGAATCAATATGACAAGAAGATAATAGTTCTAAAAGAGATGACACCCTTGGCCTCAAGACACAAATAATCAGCATCCAGTTTTGCTGAATCTTTAGCCACCATGGTAACCCAAGACTTGGACCACTGTGACAGATTCAATACGACAAGGAGTCAAAATGATGTTCTGGACAAGATCAAGGATGTGTAGGTTTTAATCTGACAAATCATTTGTGTTAATATAGGATTCTGTATCAACATGTTGGGATTACTTCACACATCAGCATCAGCCATGGCTAACATCAGTGCTAATCTTCGCTTCCCCTACCCATGATTGATAAAGGATGTGGATTAAGCTTACAGATTATCCTATCTTTCTAAGTAGAAATGGAGCAGGCTTTTACCAAGCCTACTGTAAGTCTTATCCAACTTGAATTAACCTACTTCTATGTCAAAAATGATATTATCCAGGCGGGAAGAGGCAACCATAATGATAACTGAAGGAGCAGAGACATGGCCAGTGAGAAGTTCGGGGCCAAGACCCGCGGGGCTTTTCGAAGATAAAAGTAGTACGCATGCTCGTCATTGGACCCTCAATGTTGTAATCATGTACAGCAAATTCCAACCCTTATGACAAGCATGGACTCTCAATGTTGTAATCAGGTACAGCAAATTCCAACCCTTTATGGCATAAAATATTCAAAATCATACCCCTTAATATTATAAAATTGACTCCTAAATTTGCATAATGGACATTTGACTCATAAATGGCGTAACACACTGAAATGGACCCTCAACAGCGTAACACACTATTCAACATTTAACAAAAACATTGATAATAAATACATTGTAAACCTTTTTCTGTTCTGTTTCTTGGAATTTTAGCAAAAAATGACCTTAAATGTTAAAGAATAATTATCCCAAAATGACAACCCTTAGCCTGAAAAAACCTTAGAATAGACTATGTACCATACATTTTCTATTTTAAAAAATGGCCAAAATTTAATCATTTTTGGCCAAAGTGCAAATATGAAGCACTTTAAATATACTTTACATGGAACCCATGAAACTTCAGATATGAAGGTAGGCAGGCCTCTCTAATCCTCATCCTGGAAATCAATGTCATAACACACACATAAAGCCTCCCCATTACACATCTTTCAAACTTTCAAATAGCAATATTTTGCCCTACATCCCTCCCCAAAGACAGAATAACAGCATCTGAAGCCAAGAGACCTTGAGATCTTAAGGTAGGCCTATCTAATCATCTTCCTGGAAATCAAAGTCATAACACACATAAAGTCTCCCCTAGGTGTGAAAATGAACCTCTACAGATATCCTTTGTCTTTTCATTACACATTTTTATTTAGACAGGATTTTCAAACTTTCAAATAGCAATGTTTTGTCCAACATCCCCTCCCTAAAGGCTCTATCAGACATCACCGCATAGAGCCTAAACATAAGAATAACATACAATAGTTTCACATACTGAACATATTTTGTCCAACAACCTAACCATCTATCTCCCGACTGCATCTGAAGCTCAGCCAACTTCAGGTAGGCCTATATGTAATCCTCTTCAAGGAAACCAATGTCATAACACACACATAAAACTGCCCCCACATATGAAAACTGTAGACACCTTTAGTCTTTCCATTTCACATCTTTATTTACAAACTCTCAAATAGCAATAGTTTGTCCAACAACTCTCTCCCGACTGCACAACACCATCTGAAAACAAGCAAACTTGAGATGTGAATGTAGGCTTACATAATCCTCTTCACAGAAATAAATGTCATAACACACACATGAACTGTCCCCTAGTTGTGAAAATGAAGCTCTACAGATATCTTTAGTCTTTCCATTTCACATCATTATTTAGACAAGATTTTCAAACTTTCAAATAGCAATATTTTGCCCTACACCCCTCCCCAAAGACAGAATAACAGCATCTGAAGCCAAGTGAACTTGAGATCTGAAGGTA
>JXSR01S003697.1:15868-30708 GCA_000969725.1 Ophiothrix spiculata
TCGGGATGAACCAAAATATTGTCATTAGCCCCATGGGAACTTTTTTTAAGGGGGGTTATAAGTCAAGAAAGTGAAAAACATATTTTTTTTTCCGCCAGTGCACCAACGACCTATCCTCCCCTATACATGTATTCCCTGATAACCTTTAACGGACCATAACTTCACTCTAAATTTTGAAAAACCTTTGCAATCTTATAAATTGTGAAATATCCTAGGATCGCGCGGATTTCGCAGCGGTATCTCAAAACTGTAGGTTTCTTATATAAGGTAAAATTAAGATATTTACCGTGAAAGGTTTTAACTGTGCTAACAGAAAGTACATGTATTAAATTGGTGAAAATATTCCAAATTTCAATGTATTTATTTTGTTTTATTCAAGAACCCGTGAGGTGATTTTGGCCTCGGTCATTTTAAATCTTTGACGGTAACAAAATGTAACATCAAGAGAGTTCTTCAAAATGGTTTACCCATTACTACTTTATCCGTTGCGTAATTTAGATTGTTGACTTCTAGAAATCAGGTGAAGTTCATTAAGGGTACGAGGAATCCATATGCTCAGGAAAATTTAAATCCTAACTATTTTTCAATGATGAAAGATAAATAGTTTCAACTGCCTTTGCGGGGACTCGAACATTGGATTATGGCGGGGGTTAGTCATGCATTACGAAGCGAGAGATCTACCGCTGAGCTATCAAGGTAGCGTTGAGATTGTGAACTAAAATCTAAAACATAAACATTAGAATGCGGTATTTTTCTTTTGTTTACATGAAAATTGCAATTTTTGCCTCATTGGAATGCTCAATTTGTAAGTAAATTATGCGAATGCGTATATCACACAAAATGTAGATAATGTAGATACTTAAAACAGACAATTCTCAAGGCAAACAGGGCAAACTCAGAGTCGTAATTCACGTCCGGATTTTCGGGCAAAACAACCCGGGTTTGTTACATTATCATTCAAAATCAACTCAGCATATTTATGAAATATTGTTTGTAATTCAATAAGAAGTATCAAGCCTACAATCTGTCAAAATTTGAAACCAGTCGAATTGTTCGAACATCTTGAAATTATGAGGTTTCGGCGAAAAAGGGTCAACTTTTTCGAAGTAGTCTTAGGCGTCATTTTGACATTGATAATGGACGTGAAATCACTAGTAAAGTTATATGTATAAACTAGAGACTCTATTCAATATGTACGCTTAAATTGTGATATTCTGATTGGTGTAAGTAGGTAAAAACTTGCAGTAAACATGACATTCAGCCGAACGAGACGTTTTTAGGGTCTGTAGCCTTAAGCTGTCATTTGATCCTTATCGCATCATTGAGCATGGTCCTTGCAAATATTTTAAAAAGTGAAAGTGAAAATGGTTTGGGTTGGACCGTCTCATTTTAAGGTGAATAAGTAAACATGGCGCAACGAAGAGGGATGGTTTAGCGAGTTACATAGTGTTTCGTACGAGTGCAGCGTTTTCTTTACATTTATTTTCGTTTTAATGAGTTGTCAATTCATGCATGAAGATATCGCAGTAAATACTTAAAAACTTATCCTTTGTAAGTAACAGTTTTGTATTTCATTCAAACCTTTTAGTATATAGCTAGTATTTATATATTTAAAATCATGTGTCCTATCCGATATGTTAGTATATGTTTTATCAAAATCATTGTCAAAATTGGAATGTCTATCTTCAATCTAAAGTAAAAGGGATATTTTCAAACAAGTATGATATATAGCATCAATACAAAGGATGTAAGAGAGACTACCCAAAAGCCTGGGGTCGGTTGCTTTTGCGTTTTTATGCTGCGCGGAAAAAACCTTAGACGAGGGTTAAAGGTGCGTTTACAATGTGACGACTTGGGGGTAACGGCAAGCAACGTAGACCTGCGAATTGCAGTTTTGAGTTTTACGCCTGTCATCGTTAATTAAAGTCAGTTAACGATCACACAAGCTGCTAGTCACGCACACTATCGTTACTATCAGTCATTTACAGTTTCAACTATTTAGTTGCAAATACGTTACCCTCCGTTATTACTCTACGTCACAGTGTAAAGCACCTTAAGGCTTACACTATGACGGGATAACGGCAAGCTGCGAGTTTTGACTTGTCCGGCAGTAATCGTGTGTTACCGTAATTTAAAGCTGACTAATTTACTAGCCAACGCAGGTTGTTATAGGTTCCAGAGTGCTGTCGTTGTTTTACGTTGTGTTACCGTTATTTAAAGCTGACTAATGCGCTAGCCACCGTAGGCTGTCGTAGGTAATAGTTTGCTGTCGTTGCTTTACGTTGTGTTACCGTTATTTAAAGCTGACTAATGCGCTAGCCACCGTAGTCTGCCGTAGGTAATAGTTTGCTGTCGTTGCTTTACGTTATGTTACCATTATTTAAAGCTGACTAATTCACTAGCCAACGCAATATTATCTCACATTCGTTACCCTCCCTTATGAATTCGTCATTATGTGAGCCATGATTAAATATATAGCCTACCTGCAGATAAACTTGTCGAAATTGTAAAATTTGACTCTAAGGCCAAAAAAAAAAAGTTTGTTTCTGGTGACATGCTTGAAAAAGTAAATGCGGTATGCGGCTTTTTATTTTTTATTTTTTACTTTTCGAAAATGTAATGCGATAATTATGCGGTTTTCCTTTCTTTTTTTCTTTCTTTTTTTTTTACAAAAAATGCAGGATTCCCAGGAAGAAAAACACATTAAAACAATGCTCTTGGTTTTTTATATTATTTATTAATTTATTAATATCATTAATATCCATAAAGGCTTTATATATAACTGTAACCTTTGTTATTGTAATATGTATTGAGTATCCATGTAATCTTTCCTATGAGAATTTTCCTGTATCTCCAGACATATGAACAATTAATTGCCGACTAATTGATAGGCTGAGAGTACATAAATTGGTGTTCGTTTATTTTTACGCAAGTCTCCAGTAAGCTTTTTAAAGAATTTTTTTTGATGCGAAATATCAAAAAAATATATATGCGGTAAATATGTAACTAAACAGAAACGCGCGCGTGTTACCAGAAACAAACTTGTTTTTTTTTTATTTGGCCTAACCCATTTTCGTTTAAAACTGGGATATGCCTGTATAAAAATGTCTAGTTCACTATGTCCGAAGACAGTCAGGCCGAACCCGCCAACTGGCGCAACCCGATTGGATGATAAACAAAGCCAAGCCATCGGCCAGGTACTGCCTTGGCAGCAATTATCAGGACTGTTTTTTCTATTTTCTTGATATCCTTCCGAGGTCATTGTTTTCTAGTGCGTAGTACGGTACTTAATATAGTTTTATCAAAACTCGGTGATTATATTAACTCGTCCTTCAGATACTTTCAAATAATCTTTCCCAGGTACCTGGTAGATATTTTCCTTATAACAGTATGATCACACCATACCTTGCACCATTTACCAAACAGCCTCAATCCATACCATGTGCGACTCTGCTCACTAATTTCGGACGTTTTCGAATTGCTGTCCGATCATTTATTGTGGATCTTGTTGAGCTCTGTGACAAAATGAGGATAGGATTTTCTCCGTGGCACGTGTGTCTAATTGTTTATCTCTCGGCATGTCTACAGGTGAACAGAGTGGAAGGTCAATGCCAGGAACCAGGTAAGGCGTGCACTTTATGTTGTGTAACTTAATTTGTGTAAAATTATAGTTTTGGTGTCTATGTCATAAAGTTACTAATAATATTGACGAAAAAAGAGAGTAAAAACCGAAAACAATGAAAGACATCAGAAAAAGACATGAACTTATGCACTCTTTTCATTCTTCCTAAGAGTGACTATATTGACACAATTACTCAGATACGGTATTGCAAATGGGCTTTAATAGTTGAAGGGGTAGGCGCAATATAGTGCTAACCCACACCTATTTTCCGACCACCTTTGTTCTGGTTTTGGAACAGATGCTATTACATAATTTTTCAATTAATTTGGGGCAAAACATCTCTGGTACAATTTAATTATGACAATACTGTATACTATTTTCAGCAAAATCATTGTATGCCTAAGATTTAACCGTTCAAAAATCTAAGGGTGGTTTAAAAATCAGACACTATGGCTTAGCACTATACCCGGCACTACATGTATTATATTGCCCCTGAATTCATATTCAGCACCTTAAATCATTTAGAAACACTTTACGTCTTCTAGAATCACTGAATTTATATATAATCCTTGAATTAAGTACTCTTAGATCTGGTATTTTGAAAAAAAAAAAAACTTTGGCATCTAGTGTTTCTAGAAAGTTGAAAATTGTAATGTACAAGACCTTGGGGTAATATAGTGCTAACCCTCACTTTTCAAGTGGCTGCATGTCTTGTTTTATTGAAATCACGTGGAACTTCAATTTTGGTCAAAATATTTTCATTCACTCATGTACTTCATCATTATAAACTTTTCGAACACTATTTTCATCTTTGTAGTCAAAAATCATTGAAATCAAAACCAGTATGGAACGCACCATTAGAATACCAGGGAGAGCTGGAAGTTGGGTTCAGTGTTGATTTTTTTTTCGCACCCCAATCGGGGCGAGTTTTTCCCCCTGGAAATTTCTGTTTTTCTGCCTATTCCATGTTCAGGGGAATTTTTTCCCTTCTGCCTGTGGAGGGGGATTTTGTTTCTCCAAAAACTTCCAGCTCCATCCTGGAAATCTAATGGTGCGCCCCTATAGCTTGTGCAGAAAGAGGGTTAGCACTATATTGCGCCTACCCCTTCAGTTATAAGTGATATTCTACTATATTAAAGCTATTATATGTGGTGTCAACATCTGTATTTAATGTAATGTAGAATAAATACCCCCTGAGGCATTGAACTTACGGTACTACAACTTTTGAACCCAGGTTTCGAACAGGTTAATATAGTTTCAGGTACGATTACTACTCTTGTTGCTGTGTATAATATTTCTAAATGTTATATTTTATATTCATATCGGTAGAGTAGTTACCCTGGAAAAAATCGAGTACAATTGTTGTACTAGAAGTGTACCCGATTTAGTTAAAATCTGATTTTATGAGTATGAATTATATAAAGTTGTTTTTAATTATTTCTGTCATGATATGCGTGAAGTTTCTATGTTTGTATGTGCTTGATAACACACGAAACTGACTGGTTGAAAACTAAAATGGGTCAAATCTCCATGTTGAATTTTGGACGAAAAAGTCAAACTTTGTCAGGAAAATTGCTTATTTTCTACATTAAGCGTACGTATATTTGCTTGCTTGCTGATCAGGTAGTGGGAATTTTAAAGTACATGTAACTTGTAGAAATGGACTGAGAAAGTTCAGAAAAACAACGTTGTTGCACGAGTGTACCTCGTGCAATAACGTACACCTCACCTTGAAAAAATGGCTCCTACGCAATTATGGAACTCGCAAACGTAATTTGAAGATTATGCGTACAAGCGCTGGGATTTCAGCTTTTTTTTCGCGGCCCCGTTCACGTGTAACCAACAAAAACTGATATGAAATTTCATAATATCGTAAAAGTGATGACGATTGATAGAATACAAAAACTCTCGAACAAATCAACACTTTTTAATTATTAAGGGATACTTTCTTAGCGTAATTTCTAAAGGGATACTCTTTTAATTGATTTTTTTCAGGCGTATACAGTATAAACGTTAAGATGGCTTAGCACAGATAGAGTAATTCCTCTATTTATTTTCCTTATTTTTTGGTATTTGGTGTTTTCATATGCAGTGATTACATTTCTGAAAGAAAAAGGGGGTCACCGACTTAGTTTTTGAGAAGAATCAATTTAAAAAACTATGTTTTACTACTTTTAACCATTTGATGGTAAAATCAAAATAAACTAGACAAAAACACTTAACTTAATTATAGTTAAAAAACGGCTCCACTCTTTGTTCTCCATTTTCACGTATGTTTTGGTCCTTATATAGCCTAGTTCTTTAAATTACCATAATAAAACATATAGCCACCGACTTACTTTTTGAGATATGAAGCAAAATTAAACAAAAAATTGGCATTTTTTAGCAATGACTAATATCTTAAGCACAGTGCGCTTTGAGCCCTAGCCGTCAGGAGTAACGCGCATGGTCTCATGCGTGAATTTGAAAATTATGCACGTATAAGATCCCGTTTTATTAAAGCGCAAGATTCAGTACGCCAAAAGGTACACTCTAAAAAAGATTGGGTAAAAAAGGGGACATGGTTTGCAGGTTGGGTAAAATTTGACACAATGTTGGGTAAAATTTGACACAATGTTGGGTAAAACGTGCACCATTTACCCAAGATTATGTACAAAATAAACCAATATTGTGCAAAATTTAACCCAACCTGCCAACCATGTTCCCTTATTTACCCAACTTTTTTTTAGAGTGTACGCTAAAATCCCGGGATAAATACTTTGAAATTGTGTCCAACAACGCTGATATCAGCTCACTCGTGTCCGACAATGTTTCTGTGCTGTGCTAAGTGATGTCGATAGATATACGAAAGTTCTTGATAAATCCACACATATTTTAAATAAAAAGCTATTACGTATGTTCCTAAAAAGAAATACACGAGTATACTCAAGGGAGTACGTTCTTAGTATAATATTTCAGACATTATCGTCAAAAACTAATGGGATTTCAAAATTAATGTAATAACTTTTCAATTGTTACCTTTTCCAACATTGCAGTTGATATTGTCATTGAACTTGAACATGGAGTTGGCACCATCACTAGAGATATCGACGGAAACTACGATGTGAAAATGCTGCCAGGAGAGACCATGTCACTCATCTGTGAGCCATCGTGTGTGGATGGCGAATACCAGTGGAAACGTGAGGAAACTGTTTTATATAGCAGCACAGATGGAAATCAGATAGCACAATCGGATCCAGAATATGGAGCGATAAGATTCGAACCAGGGTCACCATCGAGATGGGATCAGGTGTGGAGATTAATAAAAAGTGACTTGGTAGAGGAGAATGCTGAGTTCAGTTACTCATGTGGTAGCCCTGTATATGGACATAGCAATGTTAACGTGTATGTGACGTATACTGCTGTAGGTAAGGGGCACTGTTGACATTTTTTTAAGTTTTCACGAGCAATAATGTTAGGCATAATATTTGTATACAATGCAATCATGGTGACATTCTTCAAAATGTGGCCTAAAAATATAACCTTCATGCATTATGACTTTTTACCACTTACGAAAACGTCATGCAAAGAGGTGACTGCTTATGTTAGAAATTTTACACTTTTATTCATTTTCACTCTGTTTTGAGGCGTTTTAAAACACCTGTTTAAAATTTCAAACTTCATCACGAAGGCGCACTCTCAAACAGAAGAAAGACATTTCATTGTTTGTATATGTTGTTCTTTAATGTTTGTCTGCTTTTTTGTTTTGACTTTTAAAGTATATTTTTAAATAAAACAATAAATAGGCCTAAGAGTACAATACACCTGAAAATGAATTTTCAGCTTGTATATTTACGGTTTAATACATGTGTAAGATACATGTATTGCGTGCTAATAGAAATAATTTATTACATGAAACAAGTTAATGTATATGATTATAATTCCTCTTTCCCAAGACTGAACCTATGCAAAGAATAAATTATCTTCAATAATTTCTTCTCACAGAAAACGTGGAAATTTCTTTTATTGGTGAAGGAGAGTTTTCAGACGACAAACAGTCGATAACGCTAAAATACGGTAAGTACAGTGTAATACATACCTAAGAATAAATTGATCGTTTAATTTAAAACGGGATGTTTCTTGAAAATTAAAGCGAAGCTGGATAACCTTTGCCAAGCATCTCCCCATGCAGTGAGGTGATCGTTCTCCTGGTGCTGTAATGGTTACTTGGCACCGCTGTTTCTTTAATAGTGTTCATTTATAGCAATTATTGGTGGCGCTATTACATAAAACGAGTTTCCGGGTTTAAGGAATCTATGCACCTTTGTTTTGAAATTTGACATATGGATAAAATAAAGGAGACCACAATATAGATTTTATGCATGTTAAATTTGCATACTAAATATTTAATTTATGCTATTTGTATATAATTAATTTCAAAAATGTGTTCTGATTTTAAAAAGAAAAAACGTGAAATTTAATTATGGAAAAAATTTGACAATTAAACACCCAATTCTAGAAATAATGTAAATACTTAACAGTTCGTTTTTGTCAAAAAAAAAAATAATTAACCCATCAAAAACAAGAGGGTGCTTCTTTCCCTCCTTGACACAGGCTAACTACCTCTAAATAGGAGGTGAACTGCTGTCTACAAGTTGGCAGCATTACACTGCTGTGTTTACATTTTCGTGTTTTGCTATAAAAATGCATTTGACATCGAAAAGAAGGTATATATTATCAGTAAATACAATTACATTTTATACAGGACAGTTGAAGCTAATTTTAATACAATTAATATTTTATTCGGTAACTTTATACACCTACGTCTATATTTGCAGATGAATGCAACACAAATCCCACAGAGGGGAAATGGTCAAGTTATGGTGATCATTGCGTTCAGTTGAGATTGGATCTGCAGACAGTTGAAGCTGCAGAAGAACAGTGCCAAGAGATGGGGGCTCTGTTAACGAGTATTCACAGCGAAGGGGAAAACACTTTTCACGCAGGACTAATCGACGCTTCTGGATTAGCGACAGATGGATGGATTGGGTTCCATGATCGGGACAATGATGAAACCTATGAGTTCACTGATGGAACACAAGTAAGTGATGATAATGTGAGAGGGTGTTTGTTTATTTGTTTGTTTGTTTGTTTACCTCGGTTGGTCCGTGACGGACACATGCCATTAGATACATGATGAACTCATGGTCTCTTCCAAGCTCATACAAAAGTACCAACCTGGATTGCCAGAAATGGCTAATCTATGCGTGCTGGCCAATGCATCGTGTTGATCCATACCATGATGTTACTGGATAATGAGAATAAGATCAAGATAACCATGTGTTTGTCGGTCACTGTCGTCTTTAAGTAAATCTATGTTGAAGTCTCTCATTATAAAGCATTATTTTTTCTCTTTACTAATAATTTGCACGATATGATAAAATTCTGATATAAAATTATGTGTTCTATAAACAACACCAATCAAAAAAGTTCTTTGCATTGCTGTTTTCTTTTTCAATAAAACTACATTGGAGTTGGTTTCGCATAAATCTTTTCGCACATTGTATTTATCAGAAGATATACATACCAACGCCACCAGACTTACGACCAATTCTGTCAATGTGATCAAAATTGTAACCTGGCATGTTGAAATATTCACATGGTTTATCTTTTAAGTGGGCTTTGGAAAGGCCGATTATATTTGTGATTTAATGTTTTTAAACACAATCGGAGTTTTTCAAAGTTTTTATTCGGACTTCTTATGTTAAGATGAAGTAAGGTAAAGTGTTGACTATGTTTTTCAACATCTGACAGAGTTGATCATTGGTTGCGTATGTACATCCGGTTTTTGGTTGATGGATATCATAGTTTAAATTGGGTTCTTTTGTTATGTTTCCGTGATTGCGAAAAATTTATATCATTAATATCATTTTTTTCATTAAGTTTGTCTAGTTCTCTGAACTGGTTTTGTAAGTGGTTTTGTATATCTTCCGATTCAATTTCATTATTACTAGCATTACTCTGGATACAGTATTTACACTCATAATCACCAGATTTCAGTAGTTTCAATATACTCTGTTTTAAATTTGTGCATTTTTCGCGCCCTTAAAATTTCGATACTTTTTTATGTAAATATAACTGCAAAAAAAGGAAACATTTTTGATCGCTACACGCGCGCTGGGAAAAAAATAGGCAAATGTTGTTTTTTTTTTTTTTTGGGGGGGGGCATACCGTTTCAAGTTGCCCCCACCCCGAAGGGCGCCAGTTTCAATTCTTGCCCCGGGCACCAGACACCCTCGCTACGACCCTGTGGTTGTTCTTCGTGACTTTGGTACATTTTAAACACACATCATTTGACATACTGAGTGAGTAAAAAAAAACTGCAATAGTTAAATGAAAACCATATTTTAAGAACAAGAGATATCATGAACTTAAAATGTATATATCTAAATATATCATAGATTTACCTTTAAAATGGTGAAAGAATGGGGAAAATTGATAAAGGCGTCGTAGAGATACACTTATTTGAATAGGAAGGCATAAAAACAGTTCTGTCCAAATGTCGTACATATGTTTTATTAATGGAGGACACAATTATGGCATTATCTTTTCTCTTTTGTGTTTGGGTGCCCTGAAAATGGCCGTTTGAGCTTGGTGGCCCTGAATATTTAATGTCCGGTTGAACGTAAATTGGGACACTAGTAGCAGGGGATATCTTCGCGAGCTCACCTCTGGGTCCCTTCATTGCCAATGTCTGACGAACGCGGACGACGTTTCTCCTGCTTCTTGCCGTTCGCGGTCTTCCAGGTCTCTCTTTATTTAGGTTATGGATTGTTCCTGTTCTTTTGAAGTTCGCCTGAATTCTATAGATGGTGGATGCACGTGGTACACGCGATGGAGGGAATGCACCCTGTTTCAATCTCCGTTTCACTTCTGCATGAGATTTGTTGGTAAAATAAACCTCAGCAATAAGAGCACATTGCTCGTTTGTGAACTGATCTTGAAGCATTTTGCCCTTCTAAGACAGTATCCCCAAACATGTCATTTTGCACTTGAAAAAACAGCCTAAGTTATCTTTTATATGTAAATAAATAGATTAAGAAGAGATTTTCACTAGAGCAATGTGTGTTGGCAAGAAATTCAATTCAATATTGGTACTTACTCGTTTGACGAGGTATGCGCATTTGGACAGAACTGTTTTCATACCATATTTTTCAAATAAGGATATCTCCGCAATGCCTTTATCAATTTTCACCATTCTTTCACCGTTTGAAAGCTTAGTGCATTACCTATTTAGAAATTTATTTTTATGTTCGAAATTACTTTTGTTCTTACAATATGGCTTCCATCTAATTATTGCAGTTTTTTTGACTCGCGCGGTATACAAATAATAAAAACAAAACAACAAATCAATTAAAAATCTAAGTAACAAACAAAAGGTAAATAAAAAGAGCCACGAAATTTGTGTGTGGAATCTTCAATGAACGTGTGTGACCGTTTATGACCCAATCAATCAATCAATCAATGATACAAGTACTTGCATTTACATGCATACCCCATGAAGGAGTCTATTCGTACAGGGGACCCACGGCTTCACGTAACTGTCCGACCACGGAGCAAGTAGAGTAAAGTTTCTTGCCCAAGGAAACAAGGAGACGAAAACCACCCGGCCCGGGGCTCGAACCCACAATCGCTGTATTACGAGACCCGTGCTCTAACCGCTTGGCCACGCTCCCCTCTTGTCAAACTATACAAGAAAATCATATGGTAGGAATTTAAAACTTGAAGATGAAAGATATACAATGCTTTAAAATCGTACCAAAATTATGACATTTTAATGGGGTTTTCAAAAGGAGAGACCCCAGAACTGTTTTGTCAGCTGCTTCCTGAACATCTTCAGTTGGATCCCCGTCGTATAGACGCACTGTTAGATCCCATGACTTAGTCGTCCACATACCTAGTCCTAACCTAGTCAGCCACAAGAGATCCTTTGTTCCATCAGCAGCCCGCATTTGGAATTCTCCACCTGAATACATTCCAACTTAAGAGAAGAGAACATGCTTTAAAAAAGAGGTGAACCGCTATCTTGGCGACAACAAGTCAGATAAGACAATAATTGATGTCATGCAGAAGACAAAAACAACCTCATTCCGAGCAACCAAGTCACGTATTTTACTAGCAAATTCCTAGCTAATGATCGTGAGTCATTAGCATTTTACTACGGTATTCAGTATATATAAAACTTTGCATGTTGCACACCCGGGGAGTAACTGGGTATTCTGACCGGGTAATCACACGCAATACCAAAAAGGTGAGACCTGGACAGGTCTCGAGACTTGCAATATAGGGTATCAAAATCGACCTGGTACTCTGCAAGTCTCACATAGGGTATCAAATTTGACTTTTGAGTTCCAGATAGGGTATCAAACTAAGAAAAAATGGGTGAATTAATGACAATGGTGCGTTAAATTGACAATAAAAGTGTTTTGAATACCTAGACACTTCTTAAAAGTGTTCAAATGGTGTTTTACCTATGATTTCTTAATCTTTCTTAATAATCATTTCGTCAAATTTGCGTATGGTCTCACATAGCTACAGGGTATTAATTTGAACATGTATGGTCCCAGATAGGGTATCCATTCGAACAGATATGGTAGATTTATGGTCTCTGGAACTCGGATGGTTACCCGGACACCAATATCAGTTAACCTGCGCTTGGTGACTAGGCGATAGATATTCAACAATAATTTAATGAGAAAGTATTAGGGAGGTAGTATACATTATAATGTCTTGTCAATTCTTCCTTTCGTAGGTTGTCTACACTAACTGGGATAGATACGAGCCTGAATGGCGTGGACGTAATCTCTGTGCCTATCTCACCACAGACTTCGACAAGTGGATTGACGATTCGTGCGAAAGCAGAAGACCTTACTTCTGCAAGAAACCTAAAGGTAAAAGTAATGACATTAAGGCAGCAATGATATATAGGCGAAAAGCAAAGGCAATCCTACATAAATTCAAGACAGTTGTTTCTCGATTAATGGAACGCGTCATTTCTCCAGATGGAAATATTTGTTCCATTGCACGAATGTAAAACATTATAACATTAAAATAATGTTTTAAATACTTTTGTTTGCTGTGTTTTTGCATCTCGTGGCAAGGTTCACGTTACTGGCATAAACACTGATTCTACATGTTACGACAAGGGATCGTGTTATTATCCAGAACCTGTTAAGGTAGGGAAGGCGATTATCCTCTCATAGATAAACCAACGCGTGTAACCACAAAAACGTCATCCCTTATTGATAACACATTCACTAATATTCTTACAGATAAGATATCTCCAGGAATCCTCTGTAACGATATAACTGAACACTTCCCGATGTTCTATTTCATCAATAAAACTATAATTAATGAAAGTCATAAAAAATACCAGAACTAAATACTATACCAAAAGAAAAATAAACACCACTACTGTTAATGCCTTTGATACTGAACTTTATAATACTAGTTGGGCCGAAGTCCTCGATAATCCCTTTGCTGAACATTCGTATATTAATAAATTTACTAACCTCTACGATAGACATTTTCCGAAGATTAGTAAAAATGTAAATAAGCGTAGAGAAAATAAACCTTGGATAACGGGAGGCATAATTAAATCGATTAAAACTAGAAACAAACTCTACATGACCTTCATCAAAAATCCGACTGATATAAACAAAATTAATTACGTCAAATATAGGAATAGGTTAACCAAATTTATTAAAGTCTCATGCAAACAATATTATTCGTCCAAATTCAGTGAAATATAACATTAAAACACATGGCATACAATCAATAGTGTCATTTGCAAAACTTTTAGCCTTTATATTCTTCCTTGTTTCTCCAAAATTCTTGAACGTCTTATCTATAACAGGCTTGATAACTACCTCACCCACTTCCATATCCTGCACGATAACCAATATGGCTTTCGCAAACAACACTCCACAGACCTTGCACTTTTGGATATCTACAACAACATTTCTTCGTCTCTTGATCATAAATATCACACCATTGGAATATTCCTAGATCTTTCCAAAGCCTTCGAGACCTTTAATCATGCTATTCTTTTAACCAAGCTAAACCACTATAGTATCCGTGGTACTACCTTAGATCCCAGCGAAAATCCCAGCGATTTTTCTATACTTTTGAATACGCTTAATTTTTGAGTTGAGGTGCTATTTTTAACATTTCTGCATGTTTAGCTAAATACACACATTTTTTCAGATATTTATTTTCATATCTTTGAGTCATTATCAATTATTTACTTTCTTACATTAATTTAAAAACGTTTTTTTCTAATTTTTATTACGGGACAAGATGGGGTTTGGGAGCCCAAAATGATTATTCAATATTATCATTAGGTAAAAAATACATATCTACTGCTTTTTGTTTAACCAAAATCGGAGCTTCCGTTCAAAAGTTATGATCGAAAAGCAAAATCGCTTATGTTATTTCTTATGTATTTTATTGTTTTCAAAAGCTGTGAGTTTAACATTTAACCCCTTAAAAATCAATTTCATAAAAAGTACTTGAGCTTTTAAGCTCCAGATTTTCGATTTTCTTAGGTTGTTTTTTTTGATACTTAATATTTTATGCTGTTTTAATGTCGCTTTAAGTCATTTTGTCAGGAAAAAATACATATTTTGGCTGCCATTTTGTGTCTCCTTGTGGCAGTTATTTTGAATTTGAAACATGTAAATATCTTTTATTTAATGACAAATGATCCTACTAATAACCGACAAGTCACTTTCAATTGATTATATTGGACATTTCATATTTTTAATGCTGTGTTAATGTCAATATTGTGAGAAAATACACATTTTAGCTTATTTTGGCGGCCATTTTGAATTTCATGGTGGCCGACAATATTAGGACACTGGCATTTAACTTCAATTTTTTTTTTTATTTATTGGATTCCTTGACTTCGGAATCAGCTTTCTGTGACCTTCACAAATCAAGATATATATAGCCGAAAGTAATTAATTTGGTGGCCATTTAAAAAAAAAACGCCTTCTAGAGAAAAAGTTAGGCAAATTCAAATTGTCCACCCAAGTTTTTCTGAATGCCCTGGATATGTAGAACAATAAAATCATGGGTTGTCAAGTGAAACAGAGATGGCCACGAACTCCCCCTAGAACCAGGAGTACACAACATAGTAGCAATTACTCACATTTTATAATATCCTATATGAGGAGCT
>JXSR01S003697.1:43607-56246 GCA_000969725.1 Ophiothrix spiculata
GATTGTACACTAATATTTTAAACCAGCAACACTTAAAGCAATTAGTTTCACACTTGCCCCGTTTTTGTCAACGGAAGGCAGTTTTATAAGAACTTTCACACTGGTATATAAACAAGATATTCTTAAATTTCATGTTTATTTCTTTTGCAGCAAGAACTGAAATCGTTTTAAACGAAGACGGAAGAACTAAATATATTGAGCAACTAAAACCAAATTGGGACAGACTAGTTATTGTAAATGAGGGAGACACGCTGTCTTTAACTTGTACTGCAAAATATCCAGATGATTATTTCCAGTATTTAAAGTGGACAGTAGGAACCAATACATATCGTGCTTCAGATTACCGCGTTTACGAAGGGGATGAAGAATATGGGCGAATTTCTTTCACTGAAGATACATCTGAAAGAACAAGTACATTGACGCTAAGGGATGTCAGAAAAAGTGACGAAAAATATTTCAAATGTGGCTTGTCGGATTTTCCTTCAGATACCGTACGAATCGTCGTTGCCGAAGAAACTACATGTAAGTATGTGTTTGGCATCTTTTATTATAAGGTCACCTATCTTTTAAGGTGGTATTAAAGGTAAAATTAAGTTGCTCTGACTGAGATCAAACAGGCATGTTGCAGAGATAAGCGAAAAAAATTAAATTACAAAGTTTGAGCCAAATCGGAAAAACCGTTTTTGAGATATTTTTTCTTCGTATTCTTTTGTTTTTTTGCCAATATATTGATTAAGTTTACTTGGAGCACAACTGGTAAAATGTGCTCATTGATAATATTTTTGACAATATTTTTCCAATATTTTATGAATAACCCTTCATACTACATTGTACTACTTTAACCTTTAAGAATTTGAACCTGAAACTGTGCCAATGTGTTTCTATGACCTAAACTTTATGAATGATTAATCCGCCCATCTAATTTACATATTTGTATAATGAATTATTTTTTTGTAAAATGCTCATTAATAATGCAAATATGCAAATAAGATAGGCGGATTAATCATATGTTAACGTTTTAGGCCATAGGCATACAATAGCCAAGTGTTATTCCCAATTTATGTAAAATTAATATTATGAAGTTTTATTCATAAGATATTGGTGAAATAAAAGCAAATATGAATATTAAAGATTACCAATGTTGCTCATTAACTTTATCAATGTATTGGCAAAAATGATACAAAACATAGACAACTGAAAACATGCATATATCTTGACAACCGTATATATTTCCTTCAAACAAAAACATTTTGCCAGTGCCGTAACAGGGGTTGGTCGCCAGGGGAGGGAATCCTCAAAATTTCCCCCTGACGGAATTTATATCCCCCTTACACCCTCCCCCTCCCCCCAACAAAAGATTGTAAATTTTATTTTAAACATTTACAAAAATCACAACATGGCTTTTGACATTTTACATCTTAATTATCCAAAAGGGGGAAATGAGTGTGAAATTTGTGTCACCTTAAGAAAGTGTGAGGCATTGGGGGCAAGGTTTGTGACTGGGCAATTTTCAGGGCCAAGATGTTAAAATGGCACCTCCTCTACGTAGCATGAGCAATTATAGGGAATGAGGGGTATTCCCGGAAGCTTTCTGGCGCTTTTGAGTCACTAGAGAACTCTTATTTATTATATTGTCAATTTTATTTTTCAACATCATTTCAGGACCCCTCCCCCTAAGGGGAAGCGTGTCCTCTTTTATTTGCACCAATACCTACTGGGGTTTAAGCTAAGTCTTTGCTTCTAACCTTTAATCTCTTCTTTCTGTCCCCTTTTCCTTCCTCTCCTTACTTTTCTTATTCTATTTTCTTTCTCTTCCCTTTTCCTTTCTTTCATTCTCTTTCTTTTGCTTTCCTCCTTTTTTCCCTTTTCTTCCTCGTTATTCCTTTCCCCCTTTCTTTTTTTGCTCTTTGTTTTCCCTTTTTCTTTCTCTTTTCACTCCCTTTCCCTTCTTTTTCTTCTTACCCTCACCTTTATTTTTCCCATTGGGTACGTGACATTTCCCCTGAGAGCCTTCAGGGGGCACTTCATTCTACATTAAGTGCACAAGCGCGACAGGGAATAGCCTACGGAGCCCTGTGTATCTTTGAAAAACCCGGGCAATTCTATCGTATGAAGATAAATAGCAGAAAATGCTCGTATCATGTCAAACAAACTCACACACCTTTGTATGATTGTTCTTCGCAGCTTGTCCGGATTCGTGTTTTCCTGAAACTGGGAGTTGGACAGGGAATATGGGACCAAATTGTTTTAATAGCAGTTTATTGTGTGACGGCGAGAAATACTGTCCCAATCTAACGGACGAACAGGACTGTCCAGGTAGGAACCATCATTAACCATGATAAATTAGCAACTTTGTAAAAGAAATTGCATAGAAATCATGATAATAATAATCGGTTCAGAATTGGTATCGGCAAAAAACACCAACTTGCCGATTATAGCAACCAATTTGCAAACGACAAAAATAGAATGCAACGCATAAAATTCAAATTTCATAGATATTGATTCAAAAACAGATGAAATGATAAAAGTTTGATCAAAAGTAAGCCTGAAAGAATCCAACAAAAATAACCAGGAAAGCTAAATACTCGTATTTTGATCCTTTCTCTCTGCTTCAGGTGGATGTGAAGGACTTGTCAAGCCAGAAAATGGATACATGAACTTTCCATCTTACTCATATGGAAGTGTGGTCACATATTCTTGTAAACCTGGATATGTTAATGTCGACGGGGACATGTCAAGGGTGTGTCAGGAGAATGGACAATGGTCCGGACGACAACCAACATGTGTCCGTAAGAATGCATATTCTGTAAAGTGAAGGTTGTGTTTACGTAAGGTGACTCGACAAGTAGCGTAGATTTGAGGAGATTGTTGAGTACTCGAGGAGGAGGAGCAGAGGGGGAGGCAGAGGAAAAGAAGGTTGTGGTGAATAATTGTGATGTGTTTGTCATCAAGTTGCATGCATATGCCTTTTATGATTATACGTAATTAAAAAATAATATTGCAACCTCTATAAATGTTATTACTTTTATTCTTTTATTTAGTGAACATTGAAGGTAATTCCGGGTGTAGTCAATTGAGATCGCCTGAAAATGGCAATATCTTTTGTATGGGAAATAACTTTGGAGACAACTGCTTGGTGAAATGTAACACTGACTTCTTTCTCCATGGTGATGCTGATCGGATGTGCCAAGACAATGGGGAATGGTCTGGAGAACCAGCCAAATGCGAGGAGGGACTTTTGAAATGTAAGTCTCAGTTAATTTTACTAAAATTTGATCCTGATCCATAGACAAAATTTAAAAAAATCTATGCTGGAATGTGCAAAATATCTAATGTTTCTCGGATCTATTTCTTGCTCAAAAATATCCGTTTGGCGGTCTTCTTACCACTACTTTTAGCTCACATATAGAATTATCATTTTTTGTGTATTTTAGACATTATTTTCAAATGTTATAATCTGTAAAGCTTGTCTGCAAAATTTCGTTGAAATCTGATACCAGCTACTATTGATTTTTGAAGTGTTTTAATAATCCAACAGCATTGACCATCCTGAATTTCAGTCGCGTTTTCCTCGGAAGTCATATTGCCGTAGTTTGAACTTGGCTTTTATATATGTTAAGGGCTCTAACTTTTAAACCAAAACTCGGATTGACACTAATTTGATGACCGATACCAATAGGGTGAAAAAATTTTCTGACTTCTTAGCGAAATTTTTATTGCGCTTTTCACAGTTGATGGGTAACATATTTAAAAATAGTTCAAAAAAGTGGTAGGAAATTCTATCATCAGGATTTCTTTTAATGTAATGTTTTGTTTGGTAACGTCTGGTAACGTTTGTGACATTTTGGTGTAACTTTTTGGTAACGTTTGTGACATTTTTAAAGTAAAACATGTGGTCATTAATGTACGGATAGAAAAAAATTCAAAATTTCTGATTAGAAAAAACTTTTCACGTACCGAGTAATAAACGAACGTATGACTGAAAAAAACCTGCTCATATGGTAAAATAAAAAATCTGATTTTTTTTTGCTTGAAATTAAAAAAGGTTTAGTTTTCACTGGAATGAGCCAATTAACTCAATTTTGACTTTTGGGCAAAAAATGAACCTTCGATGTGGCACGTCACATTTGCGATACACTTTCTTTCAAAAATGAATGTGAATTTCAAAAACAAAATGGTTTACTTCGTCTCAAGTATATAGTCAAGTGAAGAGATTAATACAGTAGTCTAGTTCGAATGTATAATGTATTTTATAATGTCTCTTTTGTGCGGTAAGATTAATTCGATAATTATTTTGTCAACTACAATTTTGAAGCCTTTTGTAAACCTTTGCGTTTGATGATGATTTACGTGCATGTGTCTGTCATATAATACATATATGACAGATTGTGTAACTTAAACTGTGCAAGACTTTTACAAATTGCTCCATCAAGGCTTTTAGCGGATCAAGTGCACTTTAGGTCCCATCCAAAATTTTAAGGTTAGGGTTTAGGGTTAGTTTTAGGGTTAGGTTTAATTTAGGGTTAGGGTTAGGGTATTAGTTTTGACGGGACCTAAAGTATACTTTTTTCCATTTTAGCTAATGTATCTGGTAAAATGATGTTTTACTGTCGCACTCTGTATGAGCCCCACTTTGATGCTTGTATTCTTTGTCTTTTTTCTACTGTAGCTAATGAGGCCATCATCAGATTGGTTCGTGGTAACGCAGTATCACTGAAGAGTCACCAGTTTTGCTACTCAGAAGATAATTGCTTCAATAAAACTGTTATAACGGGTAAGATCCGATGGCAAATGACTTAGAACTTGAAGGGAATAATACAGAAAGTATGACCGGATTTTATATATTAAATGATCTTTTCTGTAATGCTGCTTTCATACGCGTGTAGTTTTGTATCTTTGTCACTGCGTGACGTATATTTTCTTTTTTCAAAACACTTCGGGTTGTCATGGTGGCAAAACTGCATGTCACTGAGATAATTGATGTCGACAAAATTTGTCGCACGGCATAATTTGTCAAGTTAAAATGAATTCAACTTCCAAAGCGACATGAAGCAACAAAGCTGCAAAGTTACAAGAAGTACAAAATAAATAAAGTATATAAAAGCAGCATAAGGTAGAAGTAAATGTGTGTCAGTCACCTTTGACGGTTTGACATGTTTGACGTCCGTCTTGAAAAAACCGTCTTTGAGCAGGTTGGTCTCTGTCCTTGATTTGTTTACCAACAATATTTGATTACATCATTCCTGATTGTTGGCAGAAGCTCTTCTATCTATAAAGCCGAAGGTGATCAACCAATTTGTATCTCCATGGTTTGATTAAAACAAAACTTGGATTACAAGTGGCAAAGGTCACATACCAATGTCACAGGTCATATAGGGTCAAATTGTGAGATGTACATGTCAAACAAGAAATATGTCTCAATAGATTAGACGCTCGCTTACGATGTGAGAGTTTCCTAGGCCAAATCCCAGCGGTGCCAAACTTTGATCGTGCTTGAAAATCGGAAGGCAAATTGTACCATAAATCCCCTGTATTGTTTAATATTTATCCTTATATTGTGTACACATATTATGCATTTTCAGTGAAAGAGGAAACTGGTTCTATAACAATATCTTGTCAATGCCCCGGTAAAACACAAGCACCATATTGGAGAACATACGGCCACGGAATGCCAGATCCTGGCACTGTTGTTGGGGATTATAGTGTGAGCGAGACAATTAAAGACTTGGAATGGCGATTTACAATGGGGATTTCAGAAGACGGTCCTCTATTGGCAGGGTCTCAAACAGAGATGGAATGTGACACAGATCTATACAGAGGTCGATTTCGCATTGATGTCATAGGTTAGTTTGATGAGTTTATTGTTTTGTAATCACTTCTGGAATGTTGCATCAGGCCCCTGACACTTCATTCCAAAAATTTCCAAAAAACCAAGGGTCAAAGAAAACCGCCGTAAAACCGGAACCCGGGGCCCAAGAACAAAGGTAACAAAAAAGGAACAAAAAAAAGTTTTAATCCCCCAAAAAAAAAAAAAAAATCAAAGGAAAGAATTAAACCAAAAACCAAAAAAATAAAAAAAAATTGAGCCACAATTTCTGGTAAGTGTCATCTCCTATATTCATCCTCCTTGGTTAAGTCCTCTTCATCATATAATTAAAGATTTGGAGTGGCAATTATCCTTATATATTTTGTAGACTTTGAGAAGAATTTTACTCCATGCGCAAAGACAGCCATTGTAAAACCATGACATGTCATGGCCTGCTCCAAAAAATATCATGATACATCATTGCTAGAGAGTGTGCAGTTATAGATTATGTGCAAGTGTTAGATGTCTAAGTTAAAACTAAATAACACCAGGGCGACATATTTCCAGTTTATCTTCCCTCTTGCCATAGATTAGAATACAATAGAAAGAAAAACACGCCGTCCAAAGATGGCAAAGTATTTGAGAGATTTTTGGAATCAAGTTGTGGGATAAGCAGGCAAAATTGATCAAAACATCCACATTTTGAGATATATATGAATGATGGTTTCAATGTATGTCACGTGATTGGCACCAATGCCCAAACAAACAAACCAAATTGATTTTGCAAGGCAGCTCAAATACTTTGTATAAAGGTATCCAAAAATTCACACATCAATTCCTTCTATTCCGAAAATGTGAAACACACACTTTTTTCCCTCTCAGTATAGAATTGCGCTCTTTACATATTTATGCACGAAATTACCAACATTTATGAAATGATCTACGGTATAATAATTCATCACGGAAAATAAAACAAAACAAAACGTACAACATTGATTTGAACGACTTATACAATCGCAAAATTTACTGGAGTATACGATAACAAATCTAAAAGTTTTGTAATATTAGCTGTAAACGAATACTTAAAAAAAAGAATAATATGGAGTTGTAAAGAAAGACAAAGAAAAGAAAAATAAATATGACAAGAAATAAATGGCGTATGCCTGCCTTATTAAAGCAAAAGAGAAAAAAATAAGTATTGGGAAATAATTTCAATGTGTCCTATCCAGATGGCTTCTATGGACCATAGGTAAAAATTACTAATGTGGACTCAAAACAAATATGTTGCACAGGACTCTGAAGGAAATGGTAAAAGTCATTGCAGGGGTCAAATTTCAAAATTGGTCAAATCTTGTTCAAAACCATTCTAACATGCTTCTCTCACCATAACGAAGCAGAAAAAGTATACTTTGAAATCTCTGGTATATCGAGGGTTGTTAGAAGGGCCCATGGGAGACAAAAATGTAAGAAGTGTCCGATTTTGTTCGAAATAGTCTTCTGCTTCGTGTTCTATTGTCTATAGTCTGTTCAAATAAAACACTATCACCTGGTGCTGAATGGAGAACCATCGATCTCGCCAACCATCGTCAGTGTTCCTGCTAATTTTGTATGGCGCGCAATTAAAGCAACACCTGCATGCAAGAATTGGCGCGAAAAGTAACCGTAAGAAAAAAGGGCTCCCAAATGTGACAAAACTATATCTTTATAGACGACAATTTTATTATTTTTCAATTTGAATTAATATATTTAACTTAATCTAATGTAATCTAAATTGATTTTGATTTCTTTTTTTTTTCAATCAGATGAGAGACCATTTGCAGATGTGAATACCAGTAAGTACAAAGTAATTGATAGAGAAGCACGTGCCACATCAGTAGCACTGTGAAAATCAACTATCACTGACAGCCAAAAAGGAGTCCAGTTGACTCTTTACCTGGAGTATTGGCGACTCTATGACTCTATGTCTAAAATCAACTCCACACCTGGAGTCAAATGGCACCCTTTTGTAGTCAAGCAGCAGTTACTCCATAGAGAGTCAGTGATTCAGTGATTAAGACTCCATGACTTAATTTGTCCCAATAAGAATCGCCAACTTTACTGTGACGTTTAACCCTCGTCTACCCAGGCTATTTTTTGTAACACGTCTACCCAAGGTGGGGCCCCTAAATTTTTCGAACGGAACCCCCTATGAACTTGATAGGTATGGTCCTCCCCTATCTAATGATACCAAGATCACAAAAATCGGCCAAGGCGTTACGTAATTATGACGTCATAAAGCTCGTTTAGATCGGAAAATCGGGATTTTGGCAAAAATGGCCACCAAAATCAAAATTTTGCTATAAAAGTTCTTATTGACCGATTTTCGTCGGATTTTTTGCTAATAAAGAAGGGGAATGATAATTCTGACATGCCCTGCAAGTTTCAGCTTCATAGAATGCATATATTTTTCAAAATGCCGACTTAAAATTTTCCGGGGCTTCACCCCCCCCCCCCCCCTACACCCCAACTTTGACGGCCTACCCTAACCCCACCTTAGGTGGTACCCCCCTAATTTTTTCATCACAATGACCGCAAAGGATGTTAAAGAGATTACCCAAATGCCTGGGGTCGGTTGCTTTTGCGTTTTTATGCAGCGGGGAAAAAACCTTAGGGGGGGGGTTGCAACAACCCCCCCTGGGTAGACGAGGGTTAAAATAAAAATTGAGAAAAGAAAATACAAATCTATCTTTTGATCTAATCTATTTTTTGAATATAAATTAAACTATGTTTTAGAACTATAGTTTGGTTAATAATTACACATCTGAACAAATTAACCTTTGGATTCAGAATCAGACGCCTTATCCACTTCGAGGCGAAGCTTTGCTTAGAAAACCTTCAAGTTAAATGTATTATTTTAATATTTTTTATTGCTGAGCAATCATACATAACATGATAGAAATATCACCAACTTAAATACATTAACAGCAGACAGCTTGCACGTCTGCTCACCCTGCTGCAACAGTATCCAAGGCCGCAAGCTTTGCCATACACAATGGAATTGTGGGTATCTTTATACATACTCTAGGATCTTCAGGCTCCTGACTCTGTTACCAGAGTCAAAGTGACTCTTCAGTCAACACATAGGTGACTCTAGTTGTCATGACTCTAATAGGAAGTCACAGTGAGCCTGTTGCAGAGTCAATGCTAATTTTACGTGACTCCTGAGGTAGAGTCAAAGGTCCTGTTTCTACATTATGAGTCAGATGACCACTTTTTGCTGACTGTGTATAGGCCCTATCATATCAGGTTTAAATACACGAAATGTCTAATCAACGACATCTGACATTATTGAATTATTTTTGGTTTCTTTTCTATTATTCAACATCCCAGCCAAAGTAACTATCACCGTTACTGATGGTCTAAAAGTTGAAGAAGTAATTGAGCAACCGGCTGGTGGCACTTTTAGCAATATCCAGATCAATCCTGGCTCAACAGTGTCTCTTACATGCGCAGTAACTACCCCGGGTGCCTTTGTATCCAAAAACATGCGTGTAGAATGGAACAAAGAATCGCCGTGGGGTGATGGCAGTTATAACAGCGAGTTTCCAATATCAGTTAACAGCTATAAGTATCTAGATGAGGTAAGAAATCTAAAATATTCATATCGCCATTTTAACACTTAAGTGGTCAAGGGGGGTCCATATGGACCCAACATTTGTTTTTTGCGCGTCAACGCAAAAACGCGTAGTAATTTTTCATCGCCTTTCCATGTATTTGTCTAACTTTACCATACCCTTCACCTGATGGCAAAAAAAATTAAATCGACCTACCCCTTCCCATGCTAATTAGCATAAATAAGCATTTTCGAGGGCGCTCTTCAAATTTGTTTTGCTCATAAAATCGTAACCAAACAATTTTTTTCAAATTTATATTTTAGGAATGTATTTGTACTTACATACTGCAAATAAAAGCCAAATTTTATTGAAAAATTCCATTGGGAAGTGAGTTTTCAAATTTTGGGCGGAAAATTTTGAAGCGACACGGCCAATTTTGTTTTGGCCGCCATTTTGAAACGGTTTGTCCGATTTTTGAAATGTTTTCATTGTTTTAGTTTTTTTGAAGTACTTTACCTCTGACCAGAGATTCAACGTAAAAGTCTTTCGCGAAAGCGCTCTTTCGGTGTTGGGTCCATCCCCCCCCCCCGTGGAGGACCTTGACCACTTTAAGTGTTAAAAGTAAAATCACTCTAAAAGACTCTACTTCTCATGTATGCCAAAAGTTGGGACAGTGTCATATGTAGATGGGTAAAATCTTGCAGTGAATATGAAATACCCACGTCACAATATTCTCTCTGGAACAGTAACTTTAATTAAAATCTGTTTTTCTTGGTGTATTATGAAACGGTTCAAGCTATGTTCATTTATTATCAAATCAAATATTATTTTCCTTTCTAAGATTAAACAAAAATAGGCACATCTAGTAACATTTAAGTAGGCCTTGCAACAATTTTAAACTGGAGGAATTAGCTACAGATTGAGAACTGATGATTATTTGATGGTGGTCAATTTGTGGTCGCACAAAAACTGAAAGAAGATAAAATTGTTCAGCCAATTAACTTGTCAAATGTGTCCCAGTCTCGTCTCGGTCTTAATTCAAGCTTTACGATTGTACATTGTCTGCTCGTTGAATCGGGTGTAGTACTTGGCTGATCCTGACTCAAATGTGTGATACTTGTCAAAATCTCGAAGTTAAACTATTATCCTTCCTCTCGATCATCGTCAGTAGAAACATCGTACGAATCTCAATAACTAGTGTATTTCATCTATAACAGGTTTGGGTTTGTACACTCAACTGGACGAACCCCAACCCGACGATACATTCCTTTGCCATTATAGGTAGAATATCAAATCTATTAGCGAAATTCATCGAAAGACGAATTTACTTAACACTGTTGTTTGAACCCATTAAAAATAGAGACATTTTATTTATGAGTGTCAAAATAGATGGCGCTATTCATAAAATCTCATTTTTCAATGTAGAAGGGATATGCTGGTGTGTACTACCGAAATTAGATATGCAAATGGACCATCTAACGTCAAGAAAATTTTATTTACCATTTTTAGCCAAAACCTTCACAGAATAAACAACATAATCGATAATGAAATATAATCAATACTTTAAAATATGTATAGCGCCCTCATTTTTGCACAAATCTGAATTTACAAAAAATACCAATAAATGAGCTCAAAATTGTCAAAATTTGAGCCAAAATGAAATAAAATTTTGAGAATGGGTTCAAAACTTTATTATGCAATACATTCCAGTTATTTTTCCTATTTTTTCAACTTTCTAAGAAGAAAATATTGAATTTTTAGTTTAAAAAGAATAAATGTCCACCTCAAACAACAGTGACTTACTTTACCTAACTGGCAACAAGTGCCAACGTGAATCAACAAGTGCCAACAAGAAACATCATTCACGTTGGCACTTGTTGCATTTAGAAGAAAAAAATGAATCACGACAAAGATGTTGATATCTATGCTGAGGCTGTAGTTTGAGGGTAGTCAAACATTACTATAATGCTTCACTTCGCCAGGTTTCCTTAAAAGAAGACAGGCCAAATTCTGAGTGGACATTGACGATTCCTAAAGTAACAGAGAAGTTTAATGATGTCATATTTACATGCAAGGTTTCGCCTCATACTGAGATAAAGGACCAATACGTCATTGCCAAGGCGCACGTCACTGTCCAGGGTAAGCAAGTTTGGTGTTTATATATTGCATAATTGTTGTAGTATTTTATTTTCAGTGTCATTGGCTATTTGTTTTTCGATAATCATAAAGGTAGTCTACTTAAGAGTACTCTATTTTATAGCATTATATCATAATAGACCTACAACCTTGTATAAGTCTATTTTTTTTTTAATTATTATTACTTTTTTGGGCGAGGTTTACAGGGTGCGTTAGGATGCCAGAGTTAATGGTTATTGGTGCTCATTTTATAAGAATCCGTATACTGCAGGTAAACAGTACGACAAAAAATACAATATTTTTCTTGGCACTTATTTATTTTCTATGTGCTTCTAAAGTCGAAAATTTTCCTTCATGGTTCTGTGGATAAATGCAATAAATCCATTTAAACCTTTTTCCCCTAGTTTTGAGGAAATTAAGAAACACAGTCTATGGGTTTTAGTTTTTTTACCTTTTTGAACATGTCCTGATGATACAAAACAAGTATAATGCCTGTGTTTACATTTCAAGTATTACATAACCACTAGAAATGACTCAGTAGTAAGCAGTTATTTAATAACATATTTTAAGATAGACAGGAATTTAAAGTGAGATAGGCAAAAATAACCTAGCTCACAACGTGTTGTGAGTTAGGTGGAAATATGGTGAGATAGGTAATTATATTATAACATGTAGTGAAATGGAAAGGAATATAAAGTGAGATACGTAATTCTATTCTTAATACCAGCCTTAAGCTATTTTGATTTTGAAGATTGCAAAAGGTCATATACTTTTTTACTTCTTACAACAGGTGTCCTAAAGAGCAGATTTATTCAAAATTCTAAATTTTGTCAATATCTAAGATATAAAAGAGCTTGAAAATCGTGGTTTCAGCGAGAATAAACTAAATTGGATTAAATCTTTTAGATAACAGAATACAGTCCGTTAAGGTTGGTTCGTCACTTTCTGAACCTTTTGATATCGGGATCCCTCAAGGGACTTATTTAGGTCCATTATTATTAATTCTTTTGTAAATGTTTTCCGTTTCATTGTTAAGTGTAAAACAGATATACATGTCGGTGATAAATTATTGATTGTTTGCTCCAATAGCTTGCTAGCTTTACA
>JXSR01S003698.1:43210-66303 GCA_000969725.1 Ophiothrix spiculata
CAATAACAAAATCATTATGTATTAAATATGTAAAATGAAAAACAAAGTCATAAATCAAACTAAAGTAATATTAAATCATTGAATTTGCATATTTAACCTAAAGTTTGATGATGACTATCGGCTTCTTAATCTAGTGCAAATCATTAATGCTATCAATTTTTTTGAAACAAAATCACACAAATGTTCACTTTTATGCACTTCATCTACTTTTATTATACATTGATGCTGCCATCACCAAGCAATACTTCATGTATAAACCTGTATAAATTCACGGGGGCAGTGTCATTCTCAAAACAAATACAAGGCCATGGTGCTTTCAACTGGATGAACATATTTTGGCAACAACATCAACCTTTAAATCTAATTCTGTGTGATAAGAAACTTGGAAAACAAAAAGATTGCTTGAGTTACAGTACAACAATCTCTTCCACAACTTGTATCACTGGTTTACATGATGAAACATGAAGCAATTAATTCTTTTCAGGTCTGCCTTAGGGCTCTGTCACACAAATGTACAAATAACAAACGAATAACGTACACTGTTTCAGTCACTGAAATACATTATCGATTACCAAACCAGTGTACTTTATTTGTTCGTTATTTCATGTACGCTTCGTGTATGTGTGATAGAGCCCTTGGGTATAACATTTTGGATCAGCACTTTATATATTTTGTGTGACCTTTCAAAAACAAACACACAACTTACCTTTTGATCCTGTTGATATCAAAAAGGAAGAAGGAAAGAAACAAAACAGAAAAAAAATGTTAATAAACACTTATTATTCTACTATGGGGAACTTTATTCACAAGTATAGACCTTTTCAAAACATAACTTCCCGAGAATTTCTGAAGCTGATTTTACACTTTCCGGCATTCTGAAGCTGATTTTACACTTTCCGGCAATTGCAGACAGAAAAAATGACTCTTTACCACAATAACCAGAATATAAAGTTCGCGTTCTCGTTAACTGGTTGCATACAAATTCGAACTTGTAAGTAGGGTTAGCACTAACGAGTCACTTTTAGTGTGATGCACTCAGATGATTTCAAATGGATATTTCACTCTTTCTGTCAGTGATCATATGGTACCCCCGGCCAAAAGTTGTTCAGAATTAGTGCCTGTAACCATGTATGGGTCTAATTATAATTATTTTTCACTTTGTTGCACTGCAAAAAATTTTGTTTACAAAAACGTACATGCTAATGACCTCATACGTGATTGGTTGATAAAACGGCCATGTGATCGACGTTCCGGAGATTTTCGAATGGATTTGTCTATTATTCAATGATACAGCAATTTTGCAAGCAAAGCATAACAACAGTGAGTTGTGCCCACGATTGGTTGGCTTCTGCATTTTGATCTGTGTGTATGCCTGTGTCAAGATCATTGTGTGGATGCTCACCAGTCAGAAGTAAACTCTATGGGGTATTGCCATTAAACAAGTCTAATTATGTTTATAAATATAAACAAAAGTTCGTACAAATCTCAATAAAATTGCTTTCAGACTATTCTAAATTTTCTTGAAAGATGAAGACAATGTCAAACTCCATATGCAAATCTAAGGGGATTTATTGAATGAAAATAGGAAACTCCTGCATCATGAATAATGAAAACTCTACTTCATCTATAACATTATCAAATGTGACCTGCTCCAACAAAACCAGGACAAAGTCGGGAAAAATACATTTTCAGATTTGTCCATATTGAAAATGCTGACATTACAAGCTTTAAAATGATATATCACTTGTGCACATATTGCTCAATTTTTGTCCATGAAAAGTCAATATTTTGGAAAAAAATTCCTTTGTTTTATACTGATTTTGGGCAAGGTATTGGGCTGTAAGTCAACAAGTGTTCTGGTGACTTTGTCCGGGTTTTGTGGGAGCAGGTCACAAATTGCTACTTGTTAAAGAATTAGATTTGATATAAAATATTGCACTTACTCTCTCTGCCATTGCTTCAGCAAGACCCTGTAACATAGGAAAAGAGACCAATTAACAATATTGCATTGGAAGACTCAAAAGTCAAATCCATAGAATCCATTTTCTTATCACAACAAACAACAGCTCAGTTTGAAAGTTATGAAATCCAAACTTTCAGCAGATTTTGATTTTCATTGTTAAAGCAATATTCTTAGTCACTGAGTGCGATTTTACTTCCTAATAAGGAATTTTGGCCATCCATTATGAGACGATAGATGACAGTGCGTTCAGCGTGAAACAATCAAGACATCGTGACATCAGCATGAAAATCACTGCTTTCTTACACAATATTTTCCCACTTGGGTGAAAATAGCTTATAGATAACAATTTACACTATTACAGTATGATTGTTTTAAATGTTTGTACTACTTAGACTAAGCTTTCAAAATTATACAAATATTGTTTTGAAAAATCTGAGAGCGCCTATTATTGAATATGCCTTGTATCAAGGGTTTAGCCAGGATTTGAAAGTAGGGCATCCAAATTTCGTGGCCGGGCAAACAGGCCGACTTCAATCAAGACATTGTGACATCAGCATGATTAATATTCATACTTGACAAAGAAGACGATGATTAAGTTATACCAACATGGCGACCTTCTGGAGAACGAACGAAGACACAACGCGGTATAAAGCCCATTTTGAAGTCCACAAAGTACATAAATTGATCAGATTTTGTGACAGGTGATGATGATTATTGAAGATAAATTCTAACATTCAACATTGAATTTCATATGGTAAAACACATTTTTGGATGGCCTTTGCATTTTACAGTGCGTCCATTTTCGTGATTAGCCGTCCAATTTCGGCTCTCTGGCTAACATTTTGGTGTATCCTTCGTGTAAATATGCACGGAATTTTTGTTCTGCAGTAATGGATATATTGGAAGTTGTAAACAAAATTTACTTACTTCTTCTTGTAGCTATGTCATCGTGCAAGGTACATAATACTTAATGGTATTTTAAATTCTTGTACGTTATTTATATCAAGTTATTCTGATCATTTTGACATGCCTATGACACCGTGCCAGGGCACCTTAAAACTTTCATGAAAAGGTGCCGGTGTGCCATATCTAAAATACTTGATAACTATTATGACTTCTAATATGCTTCGTCCTGACTGAGTCCTGATTTATGCATGACACTGCGCAAGGGTCGTCTAAATACTTGATGTAGCTATGTCAAATACAAAATACTTACAAGATGCATTGTTTCTTTATTTATGCAATGTCAGTGCCAGGTATAAATTTCTTATACGATATTTCAACTCTTTATGTGATATCTATATTAGTTCATGCTGACAAGGTTGTGACACTGTGCCACGACAACCTTAAGCTTGTTACTTCTTGTTTGCTATGCCAGTGCCAGATACAAAAGAAATGGTATTTTGACTTCAACCCTTGCCTTGTATTTGTATTGTATACAATCTAGAGGAGTATGTGTGGCTGAATGGATAGAGCGCCCATCTCACAATCCATAGGTTGTGAGTTTGAGCACGCTCTTGCCAACATATTATGTGCTTAGGCAAGGCACTTTATCCTAATTGCCTGGGGGTTGGATGTTGGAATAGTTGCTTCAATGTTGCAATATTGGCGCTGATTAAGCTAGGACCTACAAATTGCATTATGTTTGTTTGAGTGTGTTTAATGTAAAAATTCTAGCAATTTGACCCGCTGGTCACAATTAGTGTTTGAAATAAATCATAATTATTTTTACTATTATTTATTACCTAAAACTACCGTACTAGACATACAAAAAGTGACTAGATCAAAGAATCCTTGGCCTTGTTTTTGTGATCTTACATCATTGCAAACAAGCATTTAAGTTAGCCATATAAGTAAACAGGCCTTGCATTTCAGTTCGGCGGAACTCACAATTCGGATACGTATCCGAATTGGGATACTCCATATCACAATTCGGATACCTGTATCCGAATTTGGATTAAAAACAGCTGAAACGGGATATCAGCTGAAATGAATATTCAGCTTCGCCACGCACCATACCGGTATGTATAAAAGTCAATAACATTATCATCATTTGTCATCTAAATTCTATCAAAGTATTGGCCAAATTGTTTTGCCTTCTGTGATAAGAAGCTATCAGGACATGTTTAAGCTGTTCCGCTGGAATTGCACAGATGAAAATGACATTTCCACAGATACATTTATCATAAATGCAAGAAAGATGTTTTACATGTACTCGCCAGCTTGCGCTATCGATTTGTTTCCTGCGCCACGAAAAGAGTATCAGAATTCAGATACCCCTCCATATCCTTATTCTGATACAGGTATCACTATTATAATACAAAATGTGCGTGGGTATCAAAATTCGGATACGTATCCGAATTGTGAGTTCCGCCGAACTGATTTTGAGGCGTGGGAGTGCGATAGCACACCATCACACGCCTAAAATGATATTGAGGAGTGCGATTTTCAGCATACCTAAATCTGATAAAATTATACAGAATTAGATACAAAATGCACACCTACAACACACCTGAAAATTCTGAGAAGTGCTCTTTGCAGCACACCAGGTATTTTCAAAATTCAAGACCTGAGTAATAATTCCACACCTACAATAGACAACGTAACACAAAACTCAGTTAAATTTCAACTATCTTTAGTGTGTGTAATTCCACTTTTTGGACTGCTTACCTCAGCTAATTTGGTGTTGAATTCTTCTTCTTGGCTGCCAATCTTTGCCTGCATAGCCATCACCCTGGCATCGAGATCAGCTAGGCCTCGTAAGCTTCCTGCTGCTTGTTCCTGTAACAGGGCCTTCAAGGTACCTTGTGACTGCAAATGAAAACAAAGTTGGAACAGATCAAGGTAAAAAGTCAATTAAAAATTCCAACTTCTTTGACCACAGAGTACATCTTCATTGTGTAAGCTTTTGAAATGTACCTACTAAATCTTTCAGACTAATTATACTCTATAAACCTTGAAGTATGTAACAAGCAGCCGATTAACAAAAAATACACAATATGACAATACGGGGAAGTAAATTAGTCCATACTTCTCTAATCATAAAAATGTACCAAATCTTGGTGAATATTCAAATGAACTTATTAATGATTGTCCATGTATAAGCAAACGCATTAGACCAAAATGATACCAAAATCAGTGATTTGGTCCTGATCAATCCTAAATCAATGAATACTAGTCTCTTTCACAATGCAAAACCACCAGCTCACAATGTTGTAGAATACAAGGGATATGCTATGGATCTCGTAACAGAGTCTGATTGCTTGTTGCATACTTCAAGGATTATAGTAGTTTGGCTCTAATACTGGTTATAAGTGGCCCTCTTAGACAAGTAGACAAGCCTGTTGCAAAAGTCCTATTTCTGGCCAATTCCTGCTGCAAAAAGTATCATAATCTCGATCCTAATGTTTTACAAAATCCTATTTCTGTTCCCTTTTTAGAAAAAGAGGACCTTTTTACAGATTTAGGTGGGGATCTACAAAAAAATTTGGAAAACACTGTTTCTGAAACTTAATCAGATTTACCTACCGTCATTCATTGAATGGCAATTGCTAAATAAGTGTTTTCACTGACATGACCTTTCTCATTTTTTACATTTTTCTCCCTCATACAGGGTGTCCAAGAAAAAACCTTACAATCTTTGCATGTACTCTTTTTTTAGGACTCTGGACATTTTTATTATAAATTTGTTAATAATGTCAGGTGTAAATTGACAAAAATGTCACATTTTACATTAAAATGTAAGAAAAAGAACATCATTTCGACAAAAAAGGAGGTCATTTGATGCGTGATTTAAAAGGGGGTAATTAAGAAGACAGTCGGCTATCATATTAAGAGTCCCCCACCCCTAAACAAATGGGGAATAAACCAAGTACTCCGGCAAGTAGGTCTGGCATTAGCTCACCGGAATCTCGGATAAGATTTTCACGTCGTATCATTTCATTACCATCACCTTTAGAATAGTGACAATTAGGCCTATAAAGCATAATAAATAAGCCTAAATTCTAACTTCTAATATAAATTTCGAGAAATCACATCTCTTTTTTGGCCCTCAGAGGTAATAGGCTGCCCACCCCTGAGTTAGAGTAATAGGTATAAACTACTGAAATTGTTTTTGAAGTCGTAACTACACACTTATCATTGCAGAAAAAACATAACATAGCTTTTTGTTTTTAAAATGTTTATAGGATAGGTAAGGACTTTACTTTATCTAGAAAACAGCTCTAAATATGTATATATATTCTTTACATTTGACACAAGTGCAGACAGGAGGAAGCAGACTCTTAATTCAGAGGTTGTTGGTTCGAACCCAGCGGTTTGGAAGTCACATTAAACCATTGGTCCACCTTCGCGTTTGACTCAAAAATTGGGGTGATTCGGAGTATCTAAACCAGATCCAGGTCCAGAGTTTTAGAGGAGGTATCTTTTTTTCTAAGTATTCATACTTAGACCTCTGGTGGTTACAAACATCCAACTAAATACTACTTACAAGTTTTCTGGAATGTATTTTATGGGTAATAAAAATCGAACAAAAATTTACCAAAAAGTGATTTTGAATATCCCATTAAACCAATGTTTGCATTCAACACTCATGCTTTATAAGTATTGAAGCATTTGATAAACAAGTTTGATTGGAAGATAGATACAAATACGGATAACTGGATGGTACGGATAACTGGATGGTAGTATATGTATGATGAGAGTTAGGTGTTACGTTAGTATAGAACATCATCAGTATTTACAGGCTTTTTGATTCCTTATGTTTGATACCTTAGTACCTTAGTCAGCTGAGTAACATAGCATTTAAGGCTACCATTCTTTAAGAATATTGTTGCAGGGTATTTCACATTCACTGCAAGATTTTACCCACTCATACATGACACACTATAACAATTTTTGGTATACATAAAGAGTGAAGTCTATAGATTGTACATTAGCCTTAACTATTGATTTCCCTAACAGTTTTCTCTGTAAAAATGGTGATAAGAACATTTTAAAGATGGTCAATATTTCAACGACTTTTGGTCAAAATGTTCCAGTTTATCAAAATTTCACATGCTTATGGTCAAGATATGTGTGTTGGAATTACAAATGATAATTCAGACTTTTAATTCTAGCAACAACATTTATTTTTCGTTAAAAGCGCCTGACCATAAAATTTAGTGTTAAAAGCTGCTATTTCCATTGAGTATTTTTTGTTGCCGTCGCTGTTGCTGGCATTGGAAGTCTTATTTATCATTTGTAATTCCCTCATAAGTATTTGTTTTACAATCTGGCAATATCAAAAACAATATTGGATTATCCCTATTGCATAAATTTTCGACATTACAAAAAAGCTTTAACTTTTACAAGAAAATGGTTGATGCCATTTTGAAGATGTTTCTAAACACAAAATCAATAGTCACAATGAAAATATAATTTAGAGACTCTACTTCATATGCATGCCAAATATTGTGATAGCCTGCCAGGTATGCAAAGCCTAGCAGTGAATATGACGTTCCAGCATCTCGTTACTGAAAACAGACAGTCCCCTTAACCAAACTGGGTCGGGCGTTCTATTATCAGATCAGAATTCCATCTATTAAAATAGATACTAGACTCTCTGATACAAGTAAGACTTGTATAGAGCTACATAATAAAGAAATACCATATGGGCAATACAAAAAGCTAAAACATATGCAGCAATACAGAACTTATTTATTTGCTATCATCCAAGGAAATTGCTTCTTTTTGTCAATTGAATGATGAGGGAAAATATTTACAAGATTTTATAAGAGCTACAGAATAAAGAAATACCAGGAAATTGCTTCTTTTTGTCAATTGAATGATAAATATTTCATATTACAAAAAATATAGTATGAAGATGGTGTGTTCAGAGTTTGACGATATTCACAACTTACAATTTTGACACCTACAGACACAGTCTTTACCCTTTAAAGCATATCATTAACTTGCCGTGAACGGTAAGACCGTAAAATCTGGGCATGAACAGATGTCAAAACGTAAATTTCGACAAACTCTGAATGCATGGAGGGAAAAAAGATTTTACAAGATTTTATACAAAGATTGCATATAAAGTTATACAAATTTGATGTACATGAACACATCTTCACCAACCCCATCAAATTCATCATCACTACTCCAATCTGAATCCGAATCATCAGTGTATTCTGAAGATCCATCCTCATCCCCAGAAGCCTCCTTATCCGGGTCATGACCTATGTCAGGTTTTATGTCATTAGTTTGTGTCATATCATGGGACTTTGTCTCTATGTCAGGGTCTTTGTCACTGCTAGGATCTTTGTCAACACTAGGGTCAATGCTATTGCTAGGGTTCTCTGCATGATCGTTTGTGCTAACATTTTCCTGATTGGCGTGAATAAGCAGCATGGTAGGGGTTAGTAGTAGATGGTTGGTGGGTCATTTAATTTTAAAAAATTTGTAATGGGATGGTTGATTAATAGTAGTAGCATGGTGTTATGGGTCAGTAGTAGCAAGGCGGTGTTAGTAATAGCAAGGTGGAGTTAGTAGCATGGTGGTGTAAATTAGTGGTAGCATGGTGAGAGGGGTTAATAAGTAGCAACATGGAGTAGGTCAGTAGTAGCATGGTGGTGTGGATTAGTAGTAGCAAGGTGGTGCGGGTTAGTAGCGGTATGTTAGTAGGGGTGGTTAGGCAAGCATGCATTGTAAAACAAAATATAACGATTATGTGGTTAATAAAATATTAGTATATAGACTATAAAGAAAATGGTGCATTCAGAGTGTGTCGATATCCATTGCTCAATTTCTGCCAATACGCAAGTCTTTACATGTGTGCTACAACTGGCATATCTTGAAGTGAAAAGACTGCACATCAGCAGACATCAAGGCATGCAGACCAACAAACACTGAATGCACCATAAGGAGAAATGAGCCCAACAAATGTGGCAAAGACTTGCAAGCTTTTTGTCCCGGAGTATATTCTAAATCATGAACGCTGTTTATAGTTTTTGACCAGCATGTATGATTAAGCTTCTATACAAAGAATATAGAATAGATATTTGGAAATCTGTCTTTTTATAGCCATAAATATCATTAAAAATGAAAATGCAATTAATATAACAATGATAGGAATTTAACCTAGATGTATAAACACAAACATGGAACTAATGCATCACAAACAATGTCCTTATTCTTTCTGGCATTAATAAGACTCATTATATCAGTGAGAACATATACTACTTTGAAACAAACAGAATAACAAAAAGATAATTTTTTTTGGGAACTTAAAGAGCATGCAAAATCTACAGCAAGTATTTGTCTTTTTCCCAGAGAAAAGAGTTCTTTCTTTGAGCATGAAAAATTTAAAGCACTTTTTTCTTTTCATTTTGCCAGAAAAATATTTCTTTTAGATTTCTAACAAATACTAAATTTTAATTTTCTGCACAAAAGTGTGATATTGCTACAAAACCTCATGTTAACAAGCACTCCAGACTTTAAGATTAAAGATTGAAACTTAGCTAAATTTAGATTAAAACACATCAAAACCTCATTGAAATGCTACATTGAAACCTCCAATGAGGTTGATTCACGCTCAAATGCAGGTGCTTGAAGCAGATAGACAGTGAAAATCACAACTTGTAGCTTTTCTCAACATGTTTTGTGTTGAAACTATTTGTGCTCTGTTTCGATATCTATCAGAAAAGCTCAAAAAACCAAAGTGCACATGTGCCAGTGCATCCGTGGTAGCTTCTATTTCAGTATGAATTCAGCTTAAAGATTTACAGGGTAAAACCACAAAGTATTAACGTTCCTATAACAGACAGAAAAATTTACAAAGAACTTCTAAATAATCTCTTGGAAAAAAAAATCTTAAAAAAGCAAATTTGGCTTAGCCTTAGCTAGCTAGTACATTCCCCCTTTTTTCTATTTTCTTTAAAAGATACATTTATGGACAGAATCAATTTAGCAAAATTTATTTTGAACATTATCAAGTATTGTTTGTGGATGCAATTCATGAACACATCTAGGGCAGCATTCATGCAGTAGTCTCCAATGCAAGCAATGGTCTGCATCTACACGCAATCAGAAATTACTGCCACGTACAATAGGTACATGAGTAACAGGCTATTTTTTGAAACAAAGATTTTATCCCTGCTGAACACAAGTCTTGAAAAATCCTAGAGCAATCTTAGAGCTCCATGAGTGATCGAAATATTCATTTAAAAAGAAATACCAATATTATAAGAAATTGAACATGACACTGGTCTAACAACTAAAGTACTGGCGATGTGCAGAAAAGCAAATCTCTAAATGAAACTATTGATATCACAAAAATGTTTGCCTGTTTTCACAAGTGAGATCTATACATTAAAAACTATTAATACACTCTGCGTTAAGTACGCGGTGAAATTGTAAATCTAATTGGACAGTTGGTAACCTATACGCATTCATTAATCTCGTCTAGTTGCACGCTGCGTATCGCGTAGTGCGTTGTACAATTCCATGTACGCATACGCGTAACATGCTTGTGCTTGTATGGCAAGTTTCATTTTAAAAGAAAGGTAAATACAAATTTCAATTATTAACATGGGACGATGGATGGTTGTTTTTTATGTTTTATTGAAATAGCAAACACATTTAAATTTTGCAGTTTAATTTCTTTGCAATTTTATTATAATCATTTTCGTGTATTAATTAGATTAATAACTGCTTTTTACTTGGCGCTCGTGAAATTGTACAAAAATAATGCACCTTGTGCTGAAGTCGAAGTTGTCCGACTCACTCGGCTGCGCCTCGTGAGTGCGGGCAACTTCAACTTCAGCACGCGGTGCATTATTGTTGTACAATTTCACTCGCGTCAAGTAATACGCAGTTATTAATCTATAATAACAACATGCAACTATAACGACATAAAGAAAGGTGCATGCAAAACCTTTGTGTTAGTCTCAGCTGCAGGATCAAGAGATGGTGTGTTAGAGCCCTCATGAAGCATGAGGCTGAGTCTGGAAGGAGTCTAGAAGGTGGGAAAAGCAGGTGTGTTAGTTAAGAAATGGTGGGTTAACATGGTGTCTATAATTTGCAAAAATATAATAAATGAACATAAAATAGTGCCATTATTTTTTTAAACTAATGATAATCATATGATTACAGAAAGCCAATATAAAAAATATGCAAATAAAGAATTAATAGTTGTTTCAATAAAAAATAAAAAATGAATAAGTAAATTAATTAACAAATAAACAAACAAATAAAAATAAATAAATAAATAATAATAATAATAAAATATAAAATAACAAATATAAATGAATGAATAAATAAATAAACACTGAAATTTATCAATTAATAAAAATAAATTTAGATATTTTTCATCATAATTTAATGACAAACAAATATTCATAAACTTGTTATGTTTTTAAGCTACAACATAAAAACAAAATAAGGATCTTTTAAGATAAAATGCTTTAAACTAAAAATAAATTCTAGAAATGCAAAAGAAAAACCTTTGCCAGAGATTGCCGCAATGCCAGGTTAGTAGCATCCTTGTCTAACACTTTGTTAGTAGCTGATTGGTTAGTAGCTTGTGCAAGTGCATCTTGGGTATTGTCTGTCACAGTCTCGGATTTCTTCTTGGTCTTGTCTCCCTTTTTCCTTTTCTTGCGTTTTTTCTTTGGCTTTCCAGCTCCACCTTTAGAAAGCTTCAGAATTCTGCGTAGCCTTTTTCTCTCTCTAGTTCTTGGAGACTAAATGAAGATGAAATCATGTCTTATGAGAAAGTCACATAAGCTTTCATGAACATCAATAATTATAAGTTAATACAGTCTATTTTATTGGTTAAATAGCGGAGACGCGTAAATAGTATTTTAAACTAATTTCCCGTGTGTGCGTTAATAATAAATACAGCCGCGCGAGTATGCGTTTACGCGTTGCGATGGCTTTTTTTACACACGCGCGGGGAAAGTAGTAAAAACTTCTGCATGGTACTACCGTATGGTTGACGGCATAGTACTGAATTTGTTTACTTTTACATTGATTACCAAGCTATATTGTGTGTTTTTTGAGGTGTAGTAAAACAAATACAACATGGATAATTTCGGAGAAGTATTGCAAAATAATGTCCCTCCGCGTTGGATGATCGAGACTTCCTCCCTCGGCTGAGCCTTGGGTGGAAGTCTCGATCATCCAACACCTCGGGGACAGTATTTTGCAATACATGTTGTATTTAAATGTTTACTTACAAATATGTCAACTTGTAATGATAACTGTACGTTTCCCAAATTCAATAAATAATGACATGATGTTTATATATACTGCAAATGAAAATTTTCTGTAAACGTTTTTAACTTGTTTATTAAATGGTATTCCTCAGGGATCAATTCTGGGTCCCTTACCTCAGTAGTTGTAGCATTGACCTGTTCATTGATACCACCAATAGCTTGTTGTAAGGTTGAAATGGCCACACCCAGTTTTTCTTGAACATCTTCTATTTTGTCTTCTATCTGTTTATCTTGACTTTGTCTAAAAGTAAAAAGAATTTAGAGTATATCAAACTGGGTGAAAGAAACTTTAATTTTTCAACAGTATAGAAAAGATAAAATTTTATACAACACTGTATATTGTCTAGCCTCAAATCAGTGGCTGTTGAAATGGTTCTCTAGGTGACGATGTCACCTGAAGAACAATTTCTAGAGCCACTGACAAATTTCAAAAATGTATGTCACCTGAAGAACCATTTCTAGAGCCACTGACAAAAGGGAGACAAAATTAGAGGATTTTGTGCACTCTATTAACAAGAGTTACATATGAAAATGTATGACAGCTACTGCAGTTACATCTTTCTTGTATTCACATGACATAATTCAATTACTTTAGTCATGGGTCAAACTGTTAGCATCAATCCAATGTGACATTTATGCAGATTAGCTCTACTGCAGTTCAACCTTTGCTTTGACAAAAGATCAATGACCAATTTACGAGTATGAAAGCATCATCTTATCTATTCCCTGATACGACTCTATATACAAGAATACATACAACAAAACAATTTGAAACTCTGAAACATATTTTACACTAACCTTGACTTGATTTCAGCCTTCATTACTTGTTCTAATTGTTTCTTGGTTTCTGCTTGTTGTTTCTCTAATTTCTCCATCATCTCACCCACTTTGGTAATTCCACCTATGCTTTTATGCCTATCAAGCTGTAACAGAAAAGAAATTAAAAAAGCAGTTTACTAATTAGATACCGTAATTCATTAGTAAATCACCAGGATCTAAAAGATAAAGTTAACCCTTTCCAGTCTGACCACTTTTTTCGCCCAAGCTGAAGGCATTTTACCTCTAAATTGACTTCTAAAGTAAATTCAAATTATTTTTAGAAATATTCTACATAATTCAATTAGACTTCAGCATAATACACCTGTGTGAACTGTACACATTACCTGGGATAGTGTTTTTGAAGGAAAGAGACAGTGAGTCTAGTTATACTTCAGTGTTAGTTAGGGCGTCTTGGGGACGTCCTACGCCTGAGCTGACAGTAATTTAGGGTGTCCCCCAGACGCTCTACGACAGGAAAAGGTTAAAAGATATGGTGAACAAAGTTGTAATTGGACAATGATGCCATTTGAAAAACTAGTCAAAATGGCATTTGGCCAAAGTAGACATTGGAGAAGGTTGTATTGGATGACCCGAGATTGCATGAACTGGGTCTTGACGCACTGTTCCCGGAACCACTGGTAGGTGGCGCAGCACACGGCAAATGCTTTCACGGAACACACTCAATTACTTTCGTAGTAAGAAACCTGGTAATCACATAAAATGCTCCAGAAATGTATGTTGTAGCCGATATTTTGACATTGTATTGCATGGATTGCTTAGAATTGTTTCAAGTGGGTTGGAAATGCTGAAAAACATACGAAATAGTATATATCTGAGCTAAAAAAAATGAATTTTATGATTTTATTTAATTGCCCTGTGACGTCACGTACAAAGTCATTTTGTCATTTTCGGAGGTCTTCGGAAGCATTTGGATGCTCAGAAAAGTCACGAAGTATGATTCGTTCACCAATGGCGACGGTGAATATCTGTCGTATTTAGAGTTCGCCTTTCCTGGTGTAGCGCGAATATATCACTCGGCAACAGAAAATGTAAACAGCGTCCTCACGCGGTATCTCTCATGGAAACGTCAGATGAGGCATGGACCTTAAAAGGTCGAAAGCCCTTTTTTTGTTCTTCTCTAGATTTTCTTTTTTAGAATATATTTTGAAGGCAATAATTAAGACTAATTAAAACATGTGTCTACATATTTTTTCCTTTCTTTTTCACACTTTTTTAACTAACAAATTTTGTATACTACCATTTTTTGTTGTATTCACACAAATCTTGTGGGATTCTCAGTTGCAATATTATGGTCACAAACGAGGTAATATAAAACATTTAAAAACATAGCTACACCTTTTTGATATGTTTAATACTTGTCCAAAAAATCTGTACGTTTGTTATCATTTTTTCCCACACAATACAATTTCTGAACATGTGGCAATAATTAAAAAAAACATTCATACCATTGGTTGCAATGCATGGAGAGAGACAAATCGCTCGGGCAGACTTGAGACTGTGAGAAGAGTGTACCTATAAGGGCATTCCAATTATATACTGCCACGACACTTCCCCCTAGACTCCTCTCGACAGCTGTTCCCTTGTTCCCATACCTGCTTCACTTGTGAGTGATGACTACATTATAGGCCTATATGCGAATGAGGGAATTGCCATTCAATTGCAAGGGGAGTGTACTTCCTCCTGGAAGCTTGAACTATACATGTTTATAACCATCATGCTTACCACATCACCATCCACACCACCCCCCCCCCCCCCCCCAGATGAGCCACAACATCTATAAATATACAGCTAGCCCCCTTAATCGGGCCAGACGCAACACATGAATGGCATCTATCTCTAGTTCCGAAAAAGTCTGGATGAAAGGTCAGATTCCTTTTATCCATTTGCGGTGCGCTTTACACTGTAAGCGTATTGTTAATTGGTAGTGGTATAATTTAAATCACACAGTTGAATGGAGTTGAATAGTATCAGGTTGAAGCTGAATCAACTAACAGTACCTTTACAGTGTAAAACGCACCACAAACGGATAAAAGGAATCTTGACCTTTAGTCGTATATCCCTACCACTCCAACTGATAGATGGATGATCAAGTACAGAAAGCTTTAAATTCTAATAAAACCAACGAACAAGTACGATATGTAGCAGGTGAAACGGTTTGACAAAAAAATAAATCTTTTCAACATTTCAACATATAGTATATTCTCTGCTATCAGTTTTGTATCCTCTTTTCATTCTCCTCTCTTGTTACATGCTCTTGGACTATTTTGTTGGATTCACTGATGTCACAAACTAGAATCCTGTCTTCTGATTGGTTAATGAGGCTGTTCCATGTTACCCCCTGGCATAAAACATTGCATTGGAGGTGAATATTAAAGTCTACAAAATGTATCTTTTCAGCTAAATTAATTTGTGTATCAACCCCTTGTGTTTGATATATTGTGCATAAATGTGTCTTTCAAATTTATTGTAAGAAAATATTAATGAATCAGAGTGGAAAAACAAAATATTTTGGAAATATTGGTTCACTCCATAGACATCGCACAGGAAGTTTCACTCCAGTAGCAATCAATGAGTATGCCAAATTCAACAACTGCATCTGACAGTATTCAACCTTTTTACTTTGAATGTGTTACATTTGACCCTGTGTGCTGACCTTTTGACCTTCCTGGCATGCAGTACCTCTTTTGTTAGCTTTTGTAATGCTGTCCATCTCTTCTTGTTTTTTTCTCTCATCGCTTGCTCATGGAATATTCTAGGTGCTTACCCTGTATTACCTTAGACCCCGACATGTACTGACCTTTTGTTAGTTTCTGTAATGCTGCCCCATCTCTTCTCATTCTCTTCTCTCATGGCCTGCTCATGGGCTATTCATCTTTCAGCCTACGCTGGTCCCCGGCCTCTTATGTCTTCAACAACTCCACACTGACATAAGACGCAGGTATCCGCTAATGAATCTAAGCACTTGATTGGCACGTGCCCTGAAGGCATTTGTTTTCCGCGCCAAACACACAACATGCGTGACGCATTGGTGATTGCGCGAATGCTTGTAACGCGTTGTTAAACGCGGGGCGCCATGCAGAGGTCGCACATGTAAACATCGCCATTTTGTCAACCTCTTCACCAAAGCCTTCCAATCACGAACGTTTGCCATGTAGTTTGATAGGGCGAGTGAGCTGTCAAGTTTTGTAATTCTACTGGTCAAAATTTCGACTAACTTAGATCAGCCAATACCTGCGGTGATGGGCAGTCTGAACCATATAGTGAAGCGCCCACATCGAGGGTACCAGCATACTTTCAGCCTAGCTCTGAATGTATTACCTTAAACCCTGACATGTACTGACCTTTTGACCTTCCCTGACATGAAGTACTTCCTCTTCTGTTAGTTTCTGTAGTGCTGCCCATCTCTTCTCATTTTCTTCTCTCATGGCCTGCTCATGGGCTATTCTAGCTGCTTGTTCTGCATGCAGATACTGTAAAAATGCAGATGGAACAAAATTAAGCATTTACTCCCTTGTGAAGGCATGCATGTGATATGATGCCTGTTAAATCAACAGGATTCCCTTTCTGTTAATTGTATTATTCAATTACTTAGGTCAAATGCCCTAATGGGTTTCAAAATTGGCTTTTCAATTATCGCTTCTACTATAGTCATCTGAAACAAACCTTTTCATTCTGGGCGGGATCAAATTGAATCGTGCATGAACAACAAACCAATCAAATCGATCTTCAAGTCATGCAGCAACAGAACTGTCAAATCACGCAAGCTCACAAGTATCGTGTGTGTTGCGTTTGAACTTTAACCTCGGCGCACAAGACGCGTAAAAGTGAAAAGGTTTTCTTCATGCGACTATAATGCTTAACCTATGAAGACATATTATTGCTCCTAACATGCTTTTGAGTTACATCCCATCTTCAATATTTAAGGGTGTCAGGGAACTGGACCTGGGATTGTATTCAAGTTTAATTTTAGAATTTTCTGCAATCTGGTACTAGAGACATTGACTTGGCTCTTGTCTCATTGCAAAAGCTTTATTTCAAATTCCTCAATCCTCACACCGATATAATACTATGCATTCAAAATAGCGCTGCACATTTCATTGCCAAAAAGAGAAAATATGACCATGTTACTCCCATCCTCAAAGAACTTCATTGGTTGCCTATCGATTTTCGTATAAAGTTCAAATTATGTGTCCTAGCGTTCCGTCATTTCGAAGGCACCCTCCCACCCTACCTTTCATCTGTTTTACACACCTATAATCCACCCCGCACTTTACGTTCCGGCTCTCAAAGGATTCTCAAGATACCAAACTCAGATCTCAAATCTGCCGGTGAGCGTTCATTTAGGTTTCAATGCCCCACTGTTTGGAATTCACTCCCAAACAACATCCGTAACATATGCTCTCTCAGTCAATTTAAATCCGAGTTAAAAACCCATCTCTTCCGACAGGCGTTTTCTGTTTCTTAATATTTTGTCGTGTTTGTCCTTGTTCATTGTTCCTGTTGTCACACGTTTCCCGATCCTTTTGGATGATTTTTGCGCATTATAAGAACGCTAAATTATTATTATTATTTACCTTTTCAATATTACCAAACTTTGCCTGAGCCTCCCCCTGACTTCTCTCTTCCGTCAGGCGTTTCCTGTTTCTTAATATTTTGTTGTGTTTGTCCTTGTTCATTGTTCCTGTTTTCATGCGCTTCGAGATCCTTTTGGATGATTTTTGCGGGATATAAGAACGCTAAATTATTATTATTATTTACCTTTTCAATATTACCAAACTTTGCCTGAGCCTCCTCTCTTAACCTTATCTCTTTGGTGAGAATCTTCCTGCTAACTTCCTCTGCAATCTCAGCAATTTTGCCTTGCATCTTCAACCTCTCGTTGTCTGCTGCGTGTTCACGCTCACGTTGCACCACGTCCAAGGCATGCACGGTTTCATCACGTTTTCTAACCTGCTCATGGACTTGACTTTGTAGGTCATTCATTCTTGGTTGGAAAGAGAAATGTAAGAAGAATTATAGAGAGTTATTTTTCACTTGTTTGCAGGTTTTTCTTTCTGACGCTTGTGGTTAAGGCCTTCAGCATACTGATGCACTTATTTACGCTCACGCTGTTGACGTGCGCATTAAGAGTGGCATACACCGCCCGATTTGAAATGAAAAACAACCTTGACATATAGTATAACACAAATGCATGGTTAAATTAAGTTGTCCATATATTTCTTGTCTTGTGCTCAGATACATAGTTTAGTGACAACCTGTCACACGACTCTTTATAAATGTTATGTTATGTCCTACATCTATTTGAAGCTGTACATGTAAGTTAAAACAATTTTGCTGATTTTTGTGCTGTCTGATTACATATATGGTTATTGGTGTTTATCACACCACTTCAAAAATTTACGACCATTTGTGATGGCTCACCCCGAAAGGGGGGACTTTGCAGATGATATCAAGTTTGATTTTATCATTTCATCTGTTATAGCATTTTGTAAGCTTTAAAATGACACCTTACTTGTTGAAATTGATCAAGGCAATCAAGTTTTACAACAGAAAATCTGCTTGAAATTCTTTTTATTTTCTTTATTTTTTGCTGCCTATTTTCACCAGTTTCACTAAAAGTGTTCAGTCGCAAAGTCCCCCTTTTCGGGGTGAGTCATCACATATTTCTTGTCTTGTTCTCGGATACATAGTTTAGAGACAACCTTGTCACACGACTCTTTATAAAATTATGCTATGTTCTACATCTATTTGAAGCTGTTCATGTAAGTTTAAATAATTTTGCTGATTTTTGTGCTGTCTGATTACATACATGGTTATTGGTGTTTATCACACCACTTCAAGAATTTACGACCATTTTTGGATAAAAAAGCAAAGACATATACTTTGTGTCATACCTTAAGTGTGTCAAGATGCATGATATTATGTCTGTAATTGAGTTGGTTTGTCGCACTTTAAATTCAATTAATGTTTAGTATGTCTAAACAACTCACAACTGTGTCTGGGAGGTAACTCAAATATCATCTGGGATATGACACCCGATACTTTAGGCACAATAATTCCATACCTCCACTTCACGTAAAAAAATAATGGTGAAGCTGGATAATACAACATACTTCAATTAATGGTCGCTGTTAAATGTAACAAATATTTCAGCATATGAGGATTTTTTAAAGTCCAGAAATGACTAAAACAGGATAGGGACATCCCGCTCCACCGAAACTGACTTTAATTACATGTACAGAGCAGTGTTTCCGCTAAGGCTGTATGGCGCGCCATTGGCGAAGGAGCGGTGAAAATTGGCGCAACAAGTTTCTGAAAATGTGTGAGAAAGATATTTTCTAGCTTTATTGAGCCAATTTTCAGCCACAGCTCATGATTTTGGCGCAAGCACCTCTTAAAACTTTGACAACTTGCTCAAATTGGCGCAAGCTCAAAAACCTTAGCAGAAACACTGGTACAGGTTATGGCTTTTCTGTACATGGCTCAGAGTGCCCACTGAAAGAGGACAATCTCCAATTATGTATTTATCCAAACATCTCATGTGAGGAGAAAATATCTGTAAGGCCTAAAAAATAAATTGTTTGTTTGCCCTCCAGTGGAAAAATTAAAATTTTGGGTCGGTCGGTAGGTTGATCTTTTTTTTTTTTACTCTGCACATATATTTTAAAGAATGATCTCATTCCATGGATTTTATCGCGAATACCAAGCAATGCAGGCGTTCATCAAAGATTGTGGGTCATTACTTAGAGAAAATATGCATTTTATACTACTAAATGTGACTTTATACTGTTATATTTTACATTTTTCGTCAAAAATATTGAGTTTTCATATTTTAGGTGTTTGGAGAAAAAAAAAATACCTGACCCAAATTGTTGCCATTTTAGGGTCGGTCGCAGAGGGCAAACAAACTTTTTTTAGGCTTAATTTCTCATCAAATGTCCTACAAAGCCAGATCAATGTCTTTGCAATGATTTTAAGATTCCTCTTTGGCAAGTGTACCCAGCAGGAACTAAACAGAGCTGAATACATGTTTTGAAAGATCTTTAACCAATACACTACGCACATATTTTCAGAGATGCCAGCAGGATTTCCCCAGTATTTAAGGACTGCAAAAAAAATCTACATGTATAAATCGCAGCAACCTAACGCCGCAACCGAAACCCACTTGGAGTCCATTACAGGAGTTAAATTTTTTGAGAGATTTTAAACTTCAAGAGAGCTACCACACCCACCCACATCTATGAAACAATAAATCAATATTTATAATTGCTAAATTAATGTATTTTGTCTTCAAAATAAATGATATTTTCACTAATACTCTCTCTCTCTCTCTACTTGGAAAAACATTGTAATCATGTTCTGACATTCATTACAAAAATCTCTTTTACAGAAGCAACACTATCACTTCAATAGTGAAATTAACACTGTCTGTATCGGTGACAATTGACGGCCCGGTCGGGACTTTTATAACTATAAATGTCCGATATTAACGAAAATGAATGTTTTCTCTTGCAAAATTGAGTCATAATAGGTCTGATAAATATATCTTCCACACTTCAGACTCATCTCTACATTATTCTGATTTATTTCCGACTAAAAATACAACAAGAATTTCTTTAGACATCACAGATAATTTACTAATTATTATTTTTTTTTAAATTTTCATCTGAGAAAATCTGGAATTTTCGGCAGGCATTTAAAAAAATTGGAATTCCGATTTAAATCAGAAAACTGGCATCTCTGTATTATGTAAATATGGCAGTTTTCCAGTGAAAGGTACTTACTTTATCAATGTGGTCTGTTCTGATTGTCTTCTATCTGATTCTTCAGACGTAAGTCTATTCCTCAAGTCCATCAAAACATCTCGTACTTCACCCAACCTAATCATAAAAAGAGGTTACACATCAAATGATATTGAATAGATTTTTAAAAAGAGCGAAGAAATTTGCTTTTTCTTCGATTGTTTAAGTGAATGCAGCATTAATGTGGCTGTGGTAGATAAGAAAATAAGTTAAAAACAACAATAGACAAAAGACAAGCTCAGTTAATCTAAACTAAAGTCAATGAGAACATGTTCGTCAAAATGGTTCATTTTATACGACAAATTATATATATTGAATTCCATGACTGTGTGCCACAAGCTTCTTGCATTAAATGAAGGTAGTTTATTGGGTGTGGCTTGTTAGCAAAACTGAGTCACAAAAGATGCTCACAAAGAAGAATTCAACTAAAGAAAGATGTATTTGAGAAACAAGTGCAAGATTTAATATAAAAGTTAGTGCCCAATATTCCAAACACACACACACAAAAACAAAAAAAAAAAGGTGCAAAATCATAACATGCATGTATTTCATTTTAAATATCTGCAACTCGTGATTAAAGTTCAAATTCTATACTTTGATCAACACTAAATAGGCGTGAATTATGAGGCTTTTCTTCATCCGCAAGTAAAAATAATCCCAGTTACACGCGCGCCGTATATACTGATGCGCGAGTCAGACGTGCAACGCGCACTGCGTCTCCTGCAGTTGTGATGTGTCCTGCTATGCACACGCTTATCTGTATCAATTCCCGATGTGAAGAGGCCCACCTATTTGGTGTTGATCAAAGTATAAGTAGTATCTACCCGAATGATCTCTCGCATTGTGCTTATTGGTAGAGGGTGTGCATGTGACGGCAAATGAAGTAAATTCTGCAAACAGCAATTTGCCATTAAATAAAACCACATGCAAAGGAGTGACAAATTGTCTGGATGGGTGTCAGGGACATGATGCAGTGCAAGGCTTGGTTCAGTGTTTTTCTTCCTATAGAATATTCTATGCAAATTTTGTGCAATATGTATTTGTTACTCAATGAAATTTTACACATATCATATGGAAAAGTGGTCTCTTCTGCCTATGCTCAAAGTAACCCAATTATATAACATAAAGACAAATTAGGTCTTTTTGACTTTCGCATGACATAAGAAAAAAAATAAACATAATTTTTTCTTTGTTTGCCTTTAATTCCAAACAACATATATTTACAACCATTCTCCTGAAATGTTGTTCAATTCTGTTGAGAAACATCGTCGTTATGAAGTTAGAACACTCTTGTCTCCCTCTAAAATAATCCACATTTTTACATGAGCGGTATATGATTTGCGTTATTTTGGTCTGTACCCATAGTGCAAGGAGGCCCTCATTGAACTGGCATAGTTCGCTTTTTATTCCATGAAGAAAATATTAATCTACTTGAAAATATTTAAAGTGTTTTAATTGGTCAATATTTGGCGCCGTTATGAAGTAAAAACACACCCCGCCGTTTTCAATCCAATCGGGAATTAGCAGACCTAATATGCTAATGAGCCCACTGTGTTGTACAGTAAGCAAAAGCTACACATTGACCTGGAAAAATTACTCACACGCTGTGTGTGCATTGTACATGTTAATTCTTATTATTTAAAGAGAATTTACATTGATTTCTTTTCCATATGCTATGTAATAACAATTATTTTATGATAGAATATTCATTGCAGTTGCCAATAAAAAAGTATTCTATATGATGTCATCTAATCCCTGTTCTAATCTCATTAGTGTCTAAGGGGAAATAAAACTTGTTGCATCAATATTCGGTGTGCCAAAATGTCTGTACTGGCCCTTATAGGGCCAAACTATAGTCTTGAATGGGCTACCAAATGTTATTTGATGCCACCAGTCTTTGTTATTACATTAATTCTAATGCAATTTCCAATCAATGACCAGGCTTGGTGTTGTAAACCATCAAATGTTTGGCATCACATAAGGCCGAACCATAGTCGGCCTCCAAACAAAATTTTCTCTACCAAACATTTGGTCGTGACGTCACCAAATATTTGCCATTGAATTAAAAGTATGAATGGGTAACAAACATTTGGTCCAATGTATATGGCAATTCAATAGCATGTGCAATCTAGCCCGAAATTTTATTTGGTCTCAACTCGGTGTTGAAGTTATTTTGTTTGGAGTCACTCGTCATTTTGACGTCACGACCAAATGTTTGGTAGCGAAAATTTT
>JXSR01S003699.1:10913-23129 GCA_000969725.1 Ophiothrix spiculata
TGTATTTTCTTGAAATACCAATGTGACTGCTCATCTTTTGTGACCAATTTCAAATATTTATAATTATTTCGTGAAAATTGTTTTATATTTCAGTTAGGCATGCCCATATCAAAATATATACATGGACATGTATGGCCGCAGTAATAGTTATTATATGAACATTAAAGAGACAATACAATTTTCCAAGTCATCAGTGGTTCATTTTTGTACCAGATTAAACTAATATTAAGATGGGTTTTTTTTATTGGTTGTAATGACGAAAATCTGATGAGAGAGGAGAAATAAAACTCAAAAGATGAAAAAAGTCGTCATATAGTCGTTATCTTATTATTGAACCATACTTACCAATATCGACAAGTGATATAATTTCAGCCAAATAAAAGATTTCTAACAAACATTTGACAGGTCCACACACTTTTATATCTGAAACATATCGATTGTTGTCATTTATTTTTGTAGTGATGTAGTATCAAAAGTCATTATTGGCTCTCCTGATTTGGTATAACAAGCTCATAAAAGCACGGCAAGTCAGATAAAATCGTTATTTTGTTGATATCAAACGTCTGGGTGACGACACAATTATTTCCTTTTGCATTGATCATACCTTGAATAAAAAGTGTTTACCCAATCTCAACAAAGCTAGCAAGGATAATGTGTACAATAATGATAGATTATGATGTATCAATAACTACTGTTCCTTATTAGTTTTCCAATACTTTTCTTCATAACTTAAACTTAAAAATTAAATAGTTGTTTTCCAATACTTTTCTTCATAATTAAAACTTAAAACAAAAGAAAAGAAAACATTTCATTTATTATTAATACAAATCAGAAATTAAATGCAATACTGCATTTGTTGGAATTACAATGTTATTGCGTATATAAAGTAGATAGAAAAGCAGTTAAATATTCATTTAAGAATTATAGTTGAAATTTCATACTTCTCTGATATCAAACACAATTTACAACATGTAATCGGGATTTGTTTTTATACTGGCGTTGTTAGAAGAGAAAATTAAACACTGAAATCAGCATATGTATTGTTGTAGTTTACGGACATATAAACAACATTGGAGAGGTGTATCAATAAACTGTAAGCGCTTGAATTATTCTAATTTCAATACACCCATATTTGAAAAACAGTTTCTCAAATATTCATGGACGCCACTGGGATCCCATACTTAAGTGTCATTATACTTGTAGTAAATTTGTCCGCCTATTTTGCTAATCAATCAATCAAATTATTTATACTTAAGTGATTGCTTTAAGGATCTGTGTGAAAGTAAGAAATAAAATTAACACCACTTACATTTTAAGGGTGGTCATATGCTGTGCACACATACAGAGACAGGCGGCTTAGAAAAGGCTGATTTCAATTGTCAATATATGTTATAGATATTTTGTTATTCGATATTCTCAATTGCTTGGTTCGACTTTATATGTTTGTTCTCTTTTCTGATCAATACCTGCATCCTTCATTCGATGACTAAATCTTGGGTTGATCGGACGTACTCACTCACTTGCGAGCTATCATTTACGGTAATATATCGTTATGTTAGAATTTAAAGTACAATAAAAGCGATGCACAGAGTAACCGAGGCAATTGTATGTCTCTATTACCCAGTAAATTGGCAATCATCGGATCTTAATAGGACATAGATCTATTTTATCTAAGCAGATTGGTTTTGTTTTTATAGTACCCTGATTGCAATCAAATCTGTTAGTTTGCCGAACCTTTCAAAGGCAAAGCACTTTTGTAATACTTGTATGTATAGGCAGAGAATAAATAGCTATTTAAGGATATGTCTAGCACTGTGTTGTATTCCAATATATGGAGATTTTACTGGAAGTGGTTATCCAATAAAAAGGATGAACAATTTCCTATGTCCTTGGAATTAGAATATGTAGGATGATATTTGAAACGTACAAATACAAGTGCATTAAAAATGTATTGGATTACAGCAGGAAAAGTCTTAGCCTTCTTGGTTTCATATACCAATATGATTAAGTTCAAAACAACAACATTTAATTTATCCTTTGTATCTTCTTTGCTTTGCAGAACTAACAGCGTGCTGGGTCCTCTCCGCTACCACAATGCCAATTCGCTACCTCATGTATCTACCGATTTCTACTCTGGTGTTTTTTCTGACGTGTGCCTTATCATTTCCCATGATCAAGTTCAATTATCATGATTATTACGATTTAACTCTAGCTTTGGAAACTTTGCATCAAATGTACCCTGGTTTATGTGATTTATACAGTATTGGACAGTCCGTTGACGGTAAGAACAAAATAGTCTGATCTATTTCCTCAAATTTGATTTATCATGGTTTATGTGATGGCTCGCCCGGAAAAGGGGGAATTTGCAGGTTATATCAATTTTGATTTTATCATGTCATCCGTTACAGCAGTTTCTAAGCTTTAAAATGACACATTACTTGTTGAAAATGATCAAGGCGATAACATTTTACAACAGAAACTCTGCTGGAAATTTGAGTCATCACATTATACACTTGCACTTGTTATTTTGTTTGAATCTGACATTTAAACGGGATGGTACAATTTGTGACCCCACTTCCGTGACCCCACTTTTGTGACCCCACTTTATTCTTGCTGAAATTTAAAATGGATGTACTTTAGGACATCCTGAACAACATGAACACATTCTAGAAGTTATCCAAGGTCATTAAGGGGGTCTTAAGGGGGGTCCAAACGTCAAATTCTAAAAATGCTCCAATTGACCTAAAATTTGATATGGATGTACTTTAGGACATCCTGAGTAACATAAACACATTTCAGAGGTCATTAAGGGTCATTTCCGGGTTAAATTTGAAAATATTTCAAACCCGCTCCGGTCAATAATCAAAATCAATATTTGCCAATTTGACCTTTCCCCTTTTTTGACCACCTTAATGACCTTGAATGATTATCAAATGTGTTTATGTTGCTCAGGATGTCCTAAAGTACATCCATATCAAATTTCAGGTCAATTGGAACATTTTTAGATCAAATTTCAGGTCAATCGGAGCATTTTTGGAATTTGACGTTTGACCCCCTTAAGACCCCCTTAATGACTTTGGATGATTTTTAAAATGTGCCCATGTTGCTCAGAATGCCCAAGAGTACATCTATATCAAATTTCAGCAAGAATAAAGTGGGGTCACAAAAGTGGGGTCACAGAAGTGGGGTCACAAATTGTACCATCCCCATTTAAACGTTAGCTAGTTATGAAATCTACTGTAATGATAAATGCAATCTTTATCAAATTTTGATAGTAGTTTCTCCATGTTTCATTATGTTATTATGTGAATCAAGTGAAAAGAAATAAGATACTCAGCATTGCTGGTAACCCCAAAGTGACGTCCAATTGCATATTTGTTGTTTGGTAGGAATAGCCTTCGCTAGAACACGTAGCAACTATAAGTTAAAAGGTTTTGATTCATTTAAAATATTCAAAGAATGTCCAACTGATTTTAGGAGAGCCGTATCTTCTATGTGTTTAATTATTCCATTGAACTACTGAACTGGTATGTCACACGCTACCAAAATACCATCAAATGCATACATAGATTGACTACTTTCCAAAGATTAAAATGCTTGTAAATATTTTACGACTACGCACTCTCGATTAGGCTATTTACAAAGTCGAGTTTTGGTCTATCAATATTTACCTTGTAAACAGATCTGTTTGCACGGGGCCAAAAAGTGGAAGAGTGTTTGCTTCATTCATTAGTCCAGAGTAAACCAAAACACTCTCCTAGACAAATAGACGTGCAAAATGTGCGGTGATGTTTCGTCTTTATGAACGCAAGTGGGTATCTACAGCTTAAACCTTTTAAGAGATTTAAGAAATTTACTTGGTTTGGAGTCATGTTACAGGTTTCAGCAGAACGAAGTGAAGACAAAACTGACAAAAAACAAACAAACAAAACAAACAAACACACACACACACCCCCCCCCCACACACACACACACACACAAGAATAATGCAAAATATCCGCCCAAGATGAGGACATCGAGGGAAAAAAGATATTTTGCATATTCTCCATCATTTTACCAAAATGACACAAAAAGCTTCCATTAAATTGAACCACTGTCCACAGGCTTCCAGACTACATGCATTGTACTAATTTTCGCTGAACACTTTTTTGAAAAAAAAGGGTTCAATTAGTTGTCTGTGTGCTCATGACTTTGTTTTTGCTTTCAATTTTTCAAGTCGCGTTGGAAAATATTGAAGTTCCATATATGCTATGGAGTGAGGTGCAGAATTGTGTCTTTTTGACAAAATTCTCCCATTCAACGCGCAATTCTGCCAATAGATACAATACTGCACCTTGATGCATATATCGGGTTTGCCCCTGACAAACCAGGCGTCACCCCTGTTTAATTATTATGGCAGTATTTATGGCAGTATATATAGAGATACAGTAGTAAGATTTGAAACACTGCATTTGATTTTCACTCTTTAATCATTGTGTTATTATAAATATGAAACAACATAATTTATTTCTCATAAATGATGCACTACAATTCATGAACGTTGGTATACCCTCTCCATTTTTGTTGACCAAATACGGTCTTTGAAAATTAAGGTATTGATCGATTATTTTGTTTTTCAGGAAGGGAGTTATGGGTATTGGTGATATCCGGTGCGAATCCAGAGCGTCATACCGTAGGCGTCCCAGAAGTCAAATACATCGCCAACATACACGGAAATGAAGTAAGTCTGTCGTCATTTTGGTCGTATTCCCGAGGAAGCATCTAAAAAAAGGTCAACTCTAAATCTTTGAATATTTCTCCACGTATCTTGTCGATGAACAACTGGTGGTAAAGCAAAACAAGTCCGATATAACGATTGAATAAACAATTAGATACACTATGAACCGTAAAATAAGAATCAGCAACGTTTACTGTAATACCTTTGATAAAGAATCTTGTAGCGATAGCCCTTCCTGGTTTCTTTGTAAGGAAGTGCGGCTCGCTTAAAGTACGTTTAGTATTTAGACTTTTGTTACTAAGGTTGTACCTATGTTTTAGCTGGGAAGAGAAACACTAAAATAGTTTTAGTTTTTCTCTTCCCATGTTTTAGTAGGCAATAGATAATAACATATAAGATGGATATGTCTATTGTTGTGTACATCAGGTGAACTTAAAAGACTCAAAAATGCCTAATTTTAAGATGTCAAAATATGTAATAGTTGAGATGTCAAATATTAGCAAAAAATGGGCAATATGATTATGAAGAAGATGAGGCTTCCATTTTACAGGATGTTTCAATTATCCCATTGTACAATCTAGATTGCTTTCTCATAAATCGACTAAAGTCATGTTTAGACAATGCTTACTTCCGATATTTCTTGTCTTGGTCAATTGGTGCATGAAAATGACAAAATTGAACGGAAATACCAATCAATTGTCCATGATTCTGAAATCAATTGCTGTTTGATTGGCTATAACAGGCTTTTGTTGGTTATATTGAAATCAATTCCACTGGCTACCCCTATCAGTATGACCGATACTACGCCGATACTTATCAGTGGTGATGCAGCAATAACCATCCGGGGTTTAGGAATCAATACGGTGTAATCACAGTCCTGTGATCTTACTGTCCGGGTTGTAAAACTAAAATATACGTTTATTTTGTCAAAGTGCATTTCGTTTAGCCTATTAGTAATATTGATCTGTATACTATGGTGAATGGTCAAATAAGTATTTCCACTTACAATTACACCTTTTTACACCTCTATATCTACTTTCAAAAAGATTAAATAAAGAACAAACTATTTCCATCTAAGTTCCATTGTCTTTTAAATGAGCAACAATGTATCTTTCTTGCAACCTTATAGCCAGTTGGTCGTGAAATGCTTCTTCATTTTGCTGAGGAATTGATGTTCATGTATGGATATGATGACGAGATAACTACATTCCTTGATAGGACCCGAGTTCACATCTTGCCTTCGATAAATCCCGATGGATTTGAAGATTCAGCGGAAGGATGTACAGGAATGATGGGAAGGTAAGAACGATTCAGCAATTTGACATTTATTAGATAGAACGAACGACATCATGAAAGGTTAGAATATGTCATATACCGTCAGGGACCATTCCACGTTCACCACAACCCTATTTTTGTAAATGGAGGGGCGTTGAAGGATCATTATTGTGCGTTGCTTTCAAGCATTCTCTTGGCTCAGTCAAGCGTGGCAAATAAAATAAATCACCTGCTTATCACTCTACTACAGATAAACATTCAATATGACCACTTAACTTGAGTAGAGAAGTGACCTTGAACAAGGCGGAGTCAAATCAAATTTGACCTAAAAATTACATTTTTCACCCATTTTTGTTGTTGCCCCCTTACCAGTACATGAGAAAACTGATCACATTCGGAGTTCCATTTCACACCCAACAAGATTACCTATCAAATCTGACCAAAAGCAACATAAATATCCAGATATTTTCATCATAAATCGATCTTTACATAAAAAATTGGTAGCAATATTATTATGTGGAAATAATACCGTCCTCTTAATCCACAATGCGATAACCACAGAGCGTAGAACGAAATGTCGAACTATTTTCAGTGAACAACGAAAGTATGTAAACAGTTATACATTTAACATTCAATGACCTTTATTTTCAGATATAACCGGAACGGATACGACTTAAATCGGAATTTTCCAGATTACTTTGAAGAAAATCCAGTTCGGATTCAGAAAGAAACAGAGGCGATTATCGAATGGATAAATAGCGAACCGTTTGTTCTTTCAGCCAATTTACATGGAGGTGCACTTCTAGCAAATTATCCTTTCGACAATTTATCAAGAGGTTAGTGTATGCAACTTTTGTCATCAATAATTACAATGAGCATTTAGAAAACAATAAAACGATGATCATTTTTTTAAATTCACGTAATATATAGCTAAATGTATACCAGCTATTGTGTTTCTACCTTAGACACTTAGCTTTTTTAAGTAAAATGTTTCTATCGACTCGTTGGTAGAATTTATAATTTGTTTCCAAATATACATAATATTATAAGCCATGTATTCTATATCTTACACGTAATTGTGACTATTGGTGCGTTCGGAGTCTAATGATTACTCCACGTCCATCAATGTGCAGTTTTTACACACGCTATTAGTAGTGCGCATTAAAATCTGATATTGCGTTCAGAGTCCAGCGATTCCATCAATGCAACACCCCTCGTTTCTGGGCTATAAAATACTCATCATTATTGATCATCTACCCATATATGACCACGTTACCTTTACCAATATACATCACAATAGCTGCTTTATACAATTTACCCTCTCTTCTTTTCGTTCTTAGAAGCCAGATATAAAACCAATGATACCTCACCATACCAAAAATCGCCTGACGATGACATTTACCGACATCTAGCTTTGACCTACTCCAGATTTCATCCAACTATGCATATCTATGAAGAAACTAAATGTGGTGGTTCAGAAACGGGTTTTAAAGATGGAATCACAAATGGTGCCGACTGGTACCCAATGACAGGTAGGAAGAAGCGAAAATAATCATCCATATTTTCATGGGTTCAAAAATATCTGATGCATGTAACAAGTGTTCATTTTTGAATTAAGTCATATACGGTATATGATGATGATGTTTGGTGATGAGAATATCGATTTGTCTCCACCTACATGCAAAATGTGTCTTCAAATATTTTGTGATCAATCACTATTTTCATCACGAACATGACAAAGAATATTCAACTGCTAATGTTTGCTTGCTACTTCAAATAATTGTGAACCCTTGAAAATGTATCCTACAGGATTGCTGATTCCTGATACTGCTTATAAAAAGGACCTAACAAGTATGTCGATACTTGCAACCGTTTTTGAACAGAATATCACTGACAATTATTTGCAATAATTATGATATGAAAAGTTTGTTCCTGTCTACCATAGTAAAGGTTATTTGCTACTTTTAAAGTGACAATATATTTTGTTTTACAGAATAGACTCAAATATACTTCATTTAAAACAAAATAGACCACTTGTCAGTCTGAATTAAAACGTTTGGACATACAAAGTAGCCAAATTTGCGGATTGTATATGCATATGATGATATTCTGTTCCACTTACTTTTTCTTCTTTATCTTAAACTCAGCTTGTAGTATTCATGATTGTTTCTGCCTGTTTTACTCTAGGTGGAATGCAAGATTACAGTTATATACATCATGGGTGCTTAGAGTTAACATTAGAAATTGCGTGTTGTAAATACCCGGAAGAACATACCCTACGTGCTTACTGGATGGAAAATAAGAGACCCTTATTTCAGTATTTAAAACAAGTCCATAGAGGTGAGTTAAAGAAAATAATTTGTAATTATTGGTAGGCTCAATATCAAAGATGGTCAAGAACTTCACCATCTGCAGCTTGCATAGATGGAAAACCTGGAGAATAACTGAACTAAGTATTTGAATAAATGGGCAGGCGTAAATAAACGCGCATCATAACTGGGGATAACTCTACAAAATAAAATAAAGCTTGGTCTGTACTGTCTGTAGATGAAAAGACACACTATCTCAGCAAAATCTATGAAGTTAACCAATTACCATCTAATCAAGAATTCAAGATGTGGTAATACCAAAACACTAAAATGAAAATGCTTTGGCAGTATAAAGACAACTGAACATGGAACGGTGGAAGTGAGCTGGGACACAAGAAACATCACCTCATTCGAAATAAAATGAGTCGCGGTCAAACTGACTACATCTACATCTACATAGTTACTTAGCAAAGTTGCCGAAGCAATATCACGCTAAGATGACTGGTGGCAGAATGCAGGAAATATGTGGCTGCAGGCGAATTACCTGCAACCCACCCATGAGGCGATATACCGCATGAGCATACAATATGGTTCATTAAAAATTATATTTGTTTGATGCTGTTCTTGAAGCTTTCAGTTGTCACCGAGCTATAGATTGAGGGTGGAAGGGAATTCCATTCAGGGATGGTACGTGGATAGAAGCTGTATTTGTACACATTAGAATTGGCTTTGACCTGTATGAATCTTTGGGGGTGATATTGACGCGTTCGGGTGGTTTGCCTGTTTATATAACTTGGAATCGGGATGGAAATTAGTTGATTTTGAATTTTGTACATGCTGCCTTCGTTATTCCAGCGTTGGCCATTCTAGGTCTCGGAGTAAGTTGGTTACGGTGCCCTCCGCTCTCCTGTAATCCTTGGCCACAAATCGAGCAGCTCTGCGCTGTATTCCTTCTATTTTTTTGATATCTGACGACGTATGTGGATCCAATACAGCACAGGAAAACTCGAGATGTGGTCGGACCAGGGCGAAATACAGTTGTTGTTTTACTGTTTTACGGCACCTCCAAAGATTCCTACTACTGGTCATACTGAGTAAGATAGGACACAAAATATGTCTCACCAATCCAGTCAAAGATGTGTATGAAGAATATATGTAAGTCTACCTTTATGACTAAAACTAGGACAATGTCTGCGATGGGGTCTACCCTACAAGCTAACATAACATGGAAGAAGCTTTGGACACTCGAACTCATAGCATAAGATAAATACCATCCACGATCAACTTCCATCACCTTCAAAACTAAGACCATTGGGAATTTCATCTTTGGATTGTGTCAAATACACAGCCACCAAAACTTAACTCTGGTCCACATTCTAAACTGGTGCAGGTATTCGCTACAGAATGGAAGATACAATTGACGACATGAAAAAATCTTAGAAACATTAGCACCAGGATAGGTAGCATCGAAGAAACCAACAACAGTAAGATGCCAACATCCCAAACTTCTGACTTAATCTACACAATTCCATCCTGCACAGCATATGGCACAACGTACACGAATCACCAAAACATTAATTCAAAGATATTACGAACAAATAACTGCATGGTAGTATCTGATACATGAGGAGCACAACTATTTAAACTAAGAAATGTTTTAAGACAAATGTCATCCACGATCAACTTCCATTACCATCAAACATGAGACTAAAGCGAATTTCAACTTTGGAATGTATCAGCAGTACAGCAAATAAAATGTTAAACTGTTGAAGCTACATACTACAGAATGAAAGATACAATTTACGGCATGATCAAACCTTATTAACAATGGCATCCAGATAAGTACCATTGAAAAAACCAACAACAGTAAGATGCAAACAACCCAATTTTCTGACTTAATCTACACAATTCCATCCTGCACAGCAGATTACACAACGTATATGACCAAATGACTGCATGTTAGTATGTAGGAAACTGTCAAGCAGTCTGATATCATCATCTACTCAAGGTCAACTAAGGAGAACATCATTCTACTGACACTTCAAACTTACTTTGTCCAAAGTTCAGAAACAAATTCAATAAACCATAATATGCAATGTCCTCAACTAAAGTTTTTTTTTTTTCAATTTAAAGTCATATTCAAACAGAGAACATGTAATATTTGAACTTCGAGATGACTGCATGAATAATTATTATTCACACACTATCTCAGCAAAATCTATGAAGTTAACCCAACCTAAAAAAGTACAAAGGTTTATCCTAATTTGAGTGTCTGTCCTGTATCCCGTATACCACTTACTTATGCAAAAGTTGAATACTACTTTCTATAATCCTGTTTTTATGTACTAAAATAGAAGGGCTATAATAATATCTCTGTCCTCTTCAAATCGACACTGGTAGTCAGTATACCTTCTTTGAAATTGGGAGTTTATTGAAGCTACCGAATAAACTTATACTGTATTTGATCTCTTTTAAAACTAGTGCACTGGTTTCAAGTACATGCTTGAAATAGTGGTCCTGATACAATGAAGACATAGAAGCTATCTTGATGGACCAACTGAATAGCGGAGGAGAAAACATATTATGATGTCAATGAAAAGGTGTTATGATGCACATTACACTACTGAACAAGAGCTTCGAAAGACGATCTCCTACAGCAACAGCTTCAATCAGTTTTCCTTTAAAATGTCCCTTGTTTAATCACAGTAATCATAGGTAATGACTTTCTCGTTTTGTTTCAGGTATAACAGGAATGGTGTACGATATATATGGCCGTCCATTGTCTAATGCAAATGTTACAATTGTTGGTCGAAATAATCCTTATCCATTTAAAACCAATCTTTATGGGGAATTTTGGCGAGTATTACTACCAGGAATATACACTGTTATGGTAAGGATACTTTTTATTAGATTGAAGTATAAAATATCATAACACACTAACTTGTCATATTGTGTATATTAAGCCATTGCATTGTATATCATCACTGTGGTTCTGTTGACAAATAATGCACCAATAATTCCGGCTGGCTGTTACCGACTCATACTACAGGGTGTCCCAATAAATATTGTGCATGGGAAAAAAGCTAATTTTCTCAAAACATTTTCAGACTAGCTTCTTAAAACTCATATTATCTAAAAGGTCATGTCTTTGGCCATCATTGTTGAAACATTCAAGAAAATCCATCAATGCATACCAGCGATATTGTTGATTATGACAGGTTGTATCATTTTCCTCTTGCACAAGGTAAATCCCAATGGTTGAGCATCATTAACAGAAATTGTTAAAAAGGATCTACTGTAACACCCCATTCACGCTTGATTAATTGATATTTATCTAACCCTAATTATGAAACTAGAGTCGTTGCGTATTATGTGAAATAAACAAAATATTCTGTACAAAATACCTTGAAGATATAAAAATATAAAAGACATAGCTATATTACCTTTATATGATCATTTATGAAGAATATTAGAAAGGTACGTGGTGACTGTTTTCGATGTTAATTACTCAAGCGTCAAAATTCTGTATAAAGCCTTTGTTTATAATCTTAACTGCAGGGTTTCCCATTGTGCAGGAAACAAATGATAGAAGCTGACAAAACCATTTATATCTGTGGTTTGCATCGATGGATTTTCTTGAAATTTTCAACAATGATGGAAACGGGCATGGACTTTTAGAGGATATAAGTCTGACAAACTTCTGAGAAATTCAGCTTGATCCTCATGCACAATGTTTATTGGGACACCCTGTAAATATGTAACACTCGTATTAAATCAGCTATGAAAAACATCAATTGTAATGACCAACAATTTTAGGTAGTTACTTACAGGTTCAGAAAATAATCTTTATGCTTAAACTTCGTTCGTTTTAAGTAACATTTACAATATCATCAGTGTTTATTAAAGCAAATATAG
>JXSR01S003699.1:33888-51339 GCA_000969725.1 Ophiothrix spiculata
GCGCGCATTACAAAATATAATAATTTTCCTCCCGGCGACCATTTTAGCTACGGTACCATTTTTTGGGATAAAAAAGAAATTAGCTGCCCCCTCTAAAATTGTAACCTTCCGTCGCCACTGAGGACTCCGGTGTTTTAGGGACGATGCCGACGTTTGCCCCCTCGGCCTGAAATCCTGGTTACGCGCCTGCATCCATTGGAGAGTCGAGCTTTCGATATTTCGATGCCGATATAGTGAGTAACTTCCTCAGACTTGATACTCGCTCGGGAGTCGAAAGCTCATTCTTCAGTATGGATGTCTGTGGGGAAATTTTTTTTGATGGAGGTCAACAAAACTGCATTTTGGAACTCATTTCAAATTCTATGCAAATATACCCGGCAATTGGTGTAAATATGTCTTTTTCAATATTTAAAAGATACTACAGTGATTTAAAGATTCATGCATAATTTTAAAGACCAAGGCTATTTGTTTTAATTTTTTTTTAATTACAGGTAGAGAATTATGGGTAATAGTGATATCTGGTGCGAATCCTGACCACCACACTATAGGAGTACCAGAAGTTAAATATGTTGGTAATATGCACGGGAACGAGGTAGGACGACATCTACAGAATCAGCACTTAAATCTTTAAGAATACCCGCAAGTTAAAGGGGGAATTATGTTTCTCCTCTCTTCTGCTTACAGTTTAAGAAAAGAGCAACAATTACTGGAAAAGATATACGTATTGAGCAAAATGATGTTTTTAAATGATTTGTGTATGAACTTAACCATCAAGGTGCAGTATTGTATCTAGTATTAGTAGTCTATAGTAGAATTGTGTCGGTCTTCAATGAATGGTGTATTGCCATTGAACATTTTGTCAAAAAGACACAATCCCGCACCTCATTCAATTTAACATGCTACTAATGGAATACTGTTAGAATTAGCTTTCTAATATTTGAGGTACACACCTGATCATTGCATAGATATGAGTGCAATACTGTATTGGTATAAGATTTTCAAGTAAGCACCAAATGGACTAATGCAAACTATGAATGCTGAGTACATCTGCATTTTAGTCTCCCAAGATTAAAAACATGATACGTATTATGTTGAAGTCGATTTATATGCATATACATATTGTGCTGAGAGAACACCACAAATACAATTGAATACGCCAGAATAAGAACATCTCAACTCCAATAGCTCCCTTCTGTTAAGTTATGTAAAATATAAATGCATATGTATCTCTGAAAATGCTTTCTAATCACTAGAAAACATTTCCAAGAAAGCATTTCCATGTCTTTATCCCAATCATAGTGTCACATTTGACCTTGTAGTTGACTTTGTTGGACATTGTTAGATAATTTTCCTAGCATATAGTTGCAGAGGGGAGCTCATGGAGTTGGGATGTTCTTGTAATGGCTGTTTAAATATAGTATGTACTATAACAATATCTAACAATGTCTAAACAAATCAACTACAAGGTCAAATGTGACAATATGATTAGGATATTGACATGGAAATGCTATTTGAGTGATGTGAAAGCATTTTCAGAAATTTGTATGCATTTATATTTTATAAATATAATTAACAGAAGGGAGCTATAGGAGTTGGAATGTTCTTATTCTGGCGTATTCAATTATTAACAATTTTTACTATCTTCTATGAATGCTTCAGGTGATAGGACGTGAGATGCTACTGCATTTTGTTGAAGAATTACTCTCAATGTACGGACACGATGAAGAAATCACGACGTTCTTAGACAGGACCCGGGTACACATCTTACCAACATTGAATCCGGATGGATTTGAGGACGCCGCTCCTGTTGATTGTGACGGAGTACAAGGAAGGTACTTATAGATCAGATACACTCTTAAATTAATTTACTCTTTTTGAGTAAAGAAACCACCCTTCGTGTTGAGTACAATGTTTGAGCCAAAGTTTACTCAACCGAGTAAAAATTTTACTCAACTTGACAAGTAGGGTGGTTCCCTTTTTACTCAAAAAGAGTAAATCAATTTAAGAGTGTACACATTTGGCAAATTGACTTGTTTCCCCTCTAGCCAATTCCAAAATGTGAGAGTGTAAGGCTAAATTGGATAATGCCATTATTTTATTTTATTTATCTTAGCTGCTTAGGGTCTTGCTTGCAAAACAATTGAACATTTGAGATGAGTATCTCTTTACAATAAATCTAACAATTCGAGCTCTTTGACTTTGACTCTACTACAACATGGCAAACAACAGATAGCATTTATTCACTTTGTTTTCAATTCTAATCCATACATACTGATAATATTCTGTAATTGCAGAAGGGAAGAGAGAGCTTTTTTGACCATGTCGTAGATGTTAGAACAGTATATAAAAATCTTACTCTTTATTGGTTCTTCTCCATTCTTTTGAGCTAAACCCAAAATTTGAGTCAAGACTACAGACTAAAAGGGGTTTAACATAACTGGAGGCTAAAAGTTATGGGTATTTAGAATACTTAGATTTGTTCTGGTAATTGATTTATTTGATTTGCAGATATAACAGAAACGGATTTGATATTAATCGTAACTTCCCGGACTTTTTTGAAGAAAATCCTGACCCAATTCAAATAGAGACCCAGGCTATCATGAATTGGCTTGAGACTGAACAGTTTATCCTTTCGGCGAATTTACACGGAGGCGCACTGCTTGCGAACTATCCTTACGACAACCTCACACCAGGTAAAATAAAATATCTCTCTCTATATATAAATCGATCATTGTCCTTAAAGAGAAAACATCTCGCTTAAGCCGAACTGTATTTTCCATCTGCGCCGGTAGTATCACCGCTAGAGCCATAATTATTTGCAGCAATGAAATGTGAAGAGGCGCTGGAAAATGGACATGCGGAGACGAATAGTTGCTACATATTACTGAACTTCAATTTTCAACGTTTTTGTCTCTATCTATGAAACTAGTGGCCACTAATACCGACACGGTAATAAACTGAAGAATCGAATTAGTAGAAAAAGTCTGACGTTCAAAGACATATTTTGAAACATAAGTATTTCTTCGGTCTTTGACGTCGGGAGAAAACACACTATTGTTTGAAGCGGACATTTAATCATCTTTAACACAAATTTCATAATTTACCCCACCACAATGTTGAGAAAGTTGTACAAATAACTTAAATGTGTTGCAAAATAAAGTTTTTAAGCTATTCTCAAAGCTTTCATTTCGTTTATGTTAAAATTTAGTACGTGTTAAAAATTCAGATTTGTGCAAAAATGAGGACGCTATATATATTTCAAGTTATTGATTATCTTTGATTATCGATTATGTTGTTTGATTTGTGAAGATTTTGACGTCAGATGCTTCATTTGCATATCTAATTTTGGTAATACATAACAGCATACAGTGTGTCCCAGAATAAACCTTACAATCTTTGCGTGCAATTTTCATGGGTTTAACGGATAGTTCGAAAGTATGTAAAGGTTGCATTTTATAGCCCATGAATATTCAGAAACCGTTTGTTTCATTTCAATCGGTAATGTACAACAAAAGTTATGCTTTGTCAAATAATTGAATGTAAAATTTGCAGGTCCGATTTCACGAGATATGATAAGTTTTCCAAGGTGACTCATTTTTATCCCATTCAGAAACACCCTTACTTTATGGCCAATAATCATGAAATTGGACCAGATAAAAATCCACTCAAAAGTTTGATACAACATAACTTTTGTTATATACTACTGATTGAAATGAAACAAACGGTATATAAAAGTTCAACTCATGGGCTATAAAATGCAATCTTTACATACTTTCTGACTATCCGTTAAACTCCTGAAAATTGCACGCAAAGATTGTAAGGTTTATTCTGGGACACACTGAATACATCCTACATTCCAAAATGATTTTTTATGAATCTATTTTGACATTAACGTATAAAATATCCCCATATCTATAACGTTCAAACAACAGTGAACATTATACACTCAATAAAATTTAACCAATCGTATATAATTCTAAAATTTATACATGGGTGTGATTGTTCGGTATTTCTGGAATAACGCATTTAGTCTGTTCAATGTTGTAAGTACTCAGTAATTGATAGTAGTGGTAGCTAACCCTAACGCTACCAAACACCAAAAAATACCATTCTGCAAAGTTAGGAAAAGTCCGAATACGTCATAGACCGGAGTCAGTAATGATCACGGAATCGCTGCCATGGCAGCGCCTGATCGGTGGCTTGCTATAGTGATAATGGGTCTGGGATGCGGGAGGTACCGGGTTCGAGCCCAGGTGGAAACCCGATATTTTTGACTTTTGATAGTTTCTGAACGGAAAAGTGGGGTAGGGAGTTAGGGGTAATCAGTATTTATACCTCCTATTGGTACCTATACATTCTGTTGCCACTCTTTAGATTTTAAGTCATGAAGTACCGTATAATATGTAGATCAAAGATGGTCAAATTATTAAACAATATTAGGTCCTAACAAAAAACAACAACAGCATCATCAATATAACTGATAATGTTAATAAACAAATGTATGAAGCATGAAATGACATAATTTTGTTATCGGAGCTCGTGTGGTCTAGCGGAACAGAGCAGGACTCCGAATCAGTAGGTCGTGAGTTCGAGCCCCGCTACGGCCAACGGGTTATGTCTTTGGGCAAGACATTTAATCCTAATTGCTTCGTCGACCCAAACGTTATCATGGGTAGTTACTAGGAGTATACTCAATAGGCGCCGTGATTGTAAGGCAGCCGCGTAAGTTGGTTGTATTCTATTGGTAACGGAATAAATGTGAAGCGCCTTGATCAATTCTGGAAAAGCGCTATATAAGCACCGACATTTTTTAAATTTTATTTCTAGAGGAAAAGCAAGAGTACCGAGATAAATACAACAACACATCACCCTACAGTGAAAGTGCCGACGATGATGTATTTCGATACATTTCACTCACGTATTCGCAATCACACCCGACGATGCACAAAATAATTGAAAATAAATGCGGTCCATACGGATTCTCAGGTTTTGAAGAAGGGATAACGAATGGGGCAGATTGGTTCCCCATTTTAGGTAAGAAATTATAAAAAGCATAAAATGGCATAACTTTTATTTTTTGTAGAGGAAAAACAAGAGTATCGAGATAGATACAACAACACATCACCGTACAGTGAATGCCCAGACGACGATGTATATCGATATATTTCACTCATGTATTCTCAATCACACTTAACGATGCATCAGCCCAGTGAAAACTCGTGCGGTGGAGATTTTTCTGAAGGTTTTGAAGAAGGCATTACAAATGGAGCCGATTGGTATCCCATTTCAGGTAATATTGAGGTAAAAATATGAAATAAGCAGAAATCTGACCTGGGTAAAGTACTAAGCAAGACCTCAGAAGCGTCATTAAAGTCACATATCGTTCAGAGTTTGGTATATATATACTGTTTTAATTCCATCGATTTTTAGACGTTTTTTCTATTTTGTAGTAATGATTAGGTCTAATATTTCTTTGGAAAATATATTTGCTAAATTGTAATTATTAGGTATGTCAACCGACGAAATATTTTATTTAATATCAATTAATTGCGGTCTTACTAGAACAAAACTGTGTTTGTAGCGAACAATACTATATGTGATGACTCACCCCGAAAAGAGGGACTTTGCGACAGAACACTTTTCGAGAAACTGATGAAAATAGACGGCAAAAAATCAAGAAAATAATAAGAATTTGCAGCAGATTTTCTATTGTAAAATTTGATCGCCTTCATCATTTTTAACAAGTAAGGTGTCATCTTAAAGCTGAATAAATGCTGTAATAGATGAAATGATAAAATCAAAATTGATATCATATGCAAAGTCCCCCCTTTCGGGGTGAGCCATCACATATTACTTATCACACGTTCAGCACCACCCTAATAAGGTAATTTTACTTTGAGACTGTTGATTAAATTTTCTTCTCTTTTCTTCGTTATTTCTACTCAGGCGGTATGCAGGACTACAACTATATCGTCCATGGTTGCCTAGAAATCCTCTTGGAGATCTCCTGTTGCAAGTACCCATCGGAGGACACATTGGAAGGCTTCTGGATGGAGAACAGGAGACCATTATTGAATTATCTACAGCAGGTGCACAGAGGTAAACATTAAATGCAAAAATGAAAGGATGGGAAGCGATGGTAAAATTGGTGAATGGCTTCAAGAGTCTTTTGAAGATATGCAAAACACTATCATTATCATATACCGTGATCGACTTAACTTTATCTTCATTATCAGTCCGGGTAAATTTCCAGATTTGGAACACGTTCCAAATTAGGAACGGTTGTACCTAATCAGGAAACAATTATAGGTTTTTGTTTCTATCAATTTTATGGAAGGTTTGGGGTATTTTTTAGTTCAATTTCTTAAAGTTCAGGATGTTTGTTAATATCAGCTGTGATAATTTTAATTTTCACCGTGATATTAATATCTTAATTAAAACAAGGGACTATTTAGATTACGTAATTAATTAAAAACAATATTATTTTAAATTTTCTTGTCACAGAATGTAATTGGATCTTCCAAGGAATAAACACTTGGGAAAAAAGGTTCTCATTTTCCACTGATAAATGATAAATTAATGCCAGAAATTTCAAATTATAGCTTCAAAAGATTGTAGCTGAATTGCATGTTGGGATAGAATGTTTCCCAAGTACAAACGTTCCAAATCTGGAACGCGTTCCTGATTTGGAAATTTGACCAGACTGATTATAGTAAATGCAAACAGTTATAATTTGTTGAAACAATGTAGGACCAAATGCATCAGGTTTGATATTGGTTACTTTATCATTTTGTTGTTCTAGGTGTAACAGGCATTGTTTATGATTCTTTTGGTCGCCCTATACCTGATGCAGATGTAACAGTTGTGGGTCGAGACAACAAATTCCCATTTAAAACCAACTCTAATGGTGAATATTGGAGAATACTGCTTCCAGGAGAATATACTCTTCAAGTAAGTTACAGCTTCTGATATTGTCAATAAAAATTTAGTGCAACAGAATGTGTGGACTAATCAGTTCCTTCTTACCTTTTCAAGCCCATTTTCACACATACTTACATACAGTCGTAACATTCCATAGGGTAGCAAGGGATAAAGTTTATGTTTATGATCCCAAAAATTGCAAATTATTTCTATTTCTGAGAAGCTTATTACCAGACCTTATTCTTTAAAGCAGAGCATGTTCCTTTCTTAGTATTTTCAGTATCGAGACTGTCTGCTCATTGGTTTGCCCTAGACTTGCATCTTTTGCGTTATGGAAATTTTAAGAATAGTTTAACGTTTCTAGCCTTGTTTTCAGTGCCCTGTCCTACGCCAACCCAGTGTCCAACAGCCTCTAGCTGTTTACTCGTATATGGTGTTGTGTTTAACCCTAAGGGAGGGGGGGGGGGGTACTACCCCATCCCCTAACAGATGATCGACAAAACGCAAAATAAAGCGACCCTGAACAAATTAGGTAATTATTTTGACATCATTTGCGGTCGTTTTGATGGGAAAAAAAACCCGGGGTACTACTTAAGTTGGGGTTATGGTAGGCCGTCAAAGTTCGAAGGTATAGGGGGTTGCCACCTCGAAAAATTTTAAATCGCCATTTTGATAAATTTTTGCATGAAATGGACTTACACGACATGTTAGAATTGTCGATTCCTTCATTTGTTATCAAAAACACCGACGAAAATCGGACATTTAAAACTTTTATGACGATTTTTTTAAAGGTGGCCATTTTTGCCCAAAAATACTTTGTGACGTCATTATTTCGTAACGCCTCGACCGATTTTCATGATCTTGGTATCAATGGAAAGAAGATACCCTACCCTATACTATAGTACCAAACAATATAACTTTGGGGGTCCCAATTTCAAAATCACGGGGGAGGTGGTAACCCCCTCTCAACAAGACGTGTTACAATAAAGGCTAAGGAAGACGAGGGTTAATACCTAAATGCATAATCACGAGAATGGTAAAGTCTACTGATTAAAGAGCGCGCGTCGCACAGGCAGTGCGCGTAGATCAGGGTACTAGTTCCAAACATTCCATCTGCTTATTTAAAAATTTACATTCAAGATCCTTTATTACCATGATAACACTAACCAGAACATGGAACTTTTTTTTAATAGAATTTGTATAATAGATAAGGTGAATACGAGAGGTGAATACTCTCTCTATATATGCTTTTAACGTGATATGATATGTGTAGAAAATTAATCAAAACTTCTGTTTATTTTTCTTTCTTAAGGTTGAAAAAGAAGGCTTTGTTATTGAGAAACAAGAGGTTCTGGTCAGCAGCTATATTTACAATGTAGAACAAGCTGATTTCTACTTAGAGACAGTGTCAGGTGTATCCAGGATAAGAACCAATGTCATGACAATATGTCTACTCTCAGCTCTGGCTTTGAAATTGTCACTATGATAATGAGCGATAAACAATTTAAACTGAACATTCAAAAAAAAAAATATTTGTCATACAAATTGTAACAAACATGCCAAGATGATCTTCTGTTTATTCAATCTGACTGCAGGTCAGCATGTACATGGCCATACACCCGTAAGAACATTCAGAAACATTATTTTATAACTGTTAAATGGTTTTGCTATGAATTACATGTTATTAACAAGTTTAAACAGCTTTTTCTTATTCTTATTCCTGAAATAAAGGGTCAATGATCTGATTTGCGTTGCACTCATATCAGCTATCCTTTCTGTTATCATAGGAATAATCTGTAATCATGATGCTCTACACAATGACTCTAAAGGAAAACTGGACGGTTATGTAGTCCGGTGACCCATTTTAAGGAATCCCGTGGTATGGTTGATCATATCAGGAACAAAGACAACAACATTATATATAAAATGTTGCATTGTTGAAGATTCTGTTTTACTGAAAAATATGGTATTGGGGCCAAAATCTTTTGGAAAACCTATCTAACAAAAAAATATTTAGCAAAAGTTTACTTTTAAGATCTGTAACTACATTGTGTTTTAGAAATATTTCAAAAATGTACTAAAAATGTTAATTTAGACAATTTTCAAATATTTCAAAAAAAAATTAAAAATATGAGAAACCTTGATCCTTGATGTAAAATATCAATCGTTTTTAGAAATATTTCAAAAATGTACTAAAAATGTTTATTTAGACACTTTTTAAATATTTCAAAAAATATTAAAAATAAGATTAATACCGTGTTCAACTTTCAAATTCGCTTCTTGAAATGTGCACTTCTATCATGGTTTTATTTTGCAATAATTTACAGAACAAACAAAATTATATTTCTAAAAGTGATTGGTTCACACCAGCATTAAGTGCTTGCATGATTTCGGGATTATTTTCAACCGTCCGGGTTTTTTTGGGGGGAAACGCGTTCTCGTATTCCTGTAGATTTCGTAGGTCTGGTTAGAGTTCGAAAAAAAATTCGATGCATACATTGTTCCCGAGGAACAAAATTGTACCCAGCAGTATCAGATATAAAATATATCCCGTTGATTTGATTTGTATGATGGGATTGGTATCGTCCTCTAATCTCGAGCAGTAAGAATGATATCTGTAGCTTCGGGACCATTTATAGCACCTCCTAGACCTTTAAACGAAAGAGGTTTGGTATCTTTGGGTTTTGTCACTGTAAACTGGTGGAGGATGTTTGAGAAGAATAAGAAGAGTTCCATTCGTGCAAGATTTTCTCCTAAACAAGCACGTCTTCCTGCAAATAACAAATGATGATAGATTAGTTAGGTTTACATTTTAATAATAAAAGCGTCCACTTTCGTGTGTGTATTTATATATAGTAGTAAATCAATAAATATATATATATATATATGGGGTAGGGATGCAAAATCATTGTACGCGATCGCTTACCTGTATTTGGCTAAATCACCCCATCAATAAACCAATTTGACTGAAAAGCACGAAGAAATCATTTTTTGGGTTCAAAACAACGCACAAATGAATCTCCACTTGGAACATGCTTAGATTCTGAATAAACTTCTTACACAACCCTGAATAGATGCTAGTTTGGGACACATCATTACGTCTAACTCAAAATTTCCAATACACAGTAAAAAATAATTACTCATATCGTGGTAAAAAGGGAACTCACGTCTTCTTTGTAAACTTAACCTCTACTAAAATGGTAAACAATTGCCCTGTTTTTGGTAATAAACTACCATCGGCATGGTAAACCATGGTAAACATGGCAAGCCATGGTAAACTTTTACCACTGCCGATGGTAGTTTATTACCAAAAACAGGGCAATTGTTTACCATTTTAGTAGAGGTTAAGTTTACAAAGAAGACGCGAGTTCCCTTTTTACCACGATATGAGTAATTATTTTTTACTGTGTACAAGGCATACGGGAGACGATAGGGTCAGGGATCTGCTATATCAATTTCTTTTTAAAAAACACATTTACCTGGGAGTTCAGACCTTACACCAACTACATCTGAACTAGAGACCAAATCGTACTTCATATAAATTCTTGTGAGAGGAACAGTAATAATTATCTTGCCAATGCCCTGAATCAAGGCACTTTCTTATGTTGAATACTATCGTCACTAAAGAGCAAAACACTTTCCAATATCATGGACTGTGCACAACATGTGCCACTCATAGTTTCAATTGGCCTTCGATCAACTTACTTCTCATCAAGAAACACATACATACAAAAGGTTCAAACCCTTCCCTGGTTTTCTTTGACTATCCCCAAACCATTTCTTGAAATAGTCTGGGAACTTACATTAGACACGGCACAACTTGTTGGAGATGAATCCCGTTTTTAAAACATTAGACAAACAACAATTTCACTGGATATGAATTTAGCTCTTACTACAAAATTAAGTACAATAAGAAGGTCCGAAACTGGCAACATCAGATTTTGAATTTTGTTTATTATGCCGTCTGGAATTTGTATTTCCTTAACCAAAATATTATGAAAAAGTTTATTCTTACCAGAGGAAAATCTATCAAAGTGAGTTTCCTTAATTTCATAAAGCCCACTCGAAATTAAGCCCAATTAGCGAGTGAGAGAATTATCATCTGCCACTGTTGCTGCTTCATGTAAGTTGTTTATTTTACGTTAACTTTGTTTTGATGTCTGAATGTACACTGCTAAATTTTGCAATTTAAATCAATTTTCCAAATCACTTGAAATCTTATCTTACAATTTACATTTTTAGACGAGAGCTTCCTATCAAATACTTGTTTTTGAAATTATTAATTAGATACGATAGCAAATTCCACATTCCGATCAACTTGATGTTAGTGAGGAATAACTATTTAACTATTAGAGCATATCTATATGTAAAACTTTGAGAGTATGCACGTTTCGTAATGGTAGTAACATTTGCAGACAACTTACCAATAGAGAATGGAATAAGTTCTGGCCGCTCAACAATATTCCCTTGGTCATCCAGAAATCGCTCGGGTCGGAAATTGTCCGGATCTCCCCACACTTCCGGATCGTGATGTACAGACCAGATATTCGATAGAAAATAGGTACCTTTTGGAATATGGTAATCCTTTAAAGTTGTGTCGTCCGATGCCATGTGTATGACACCTAATGACACAATACTTGTTATACGTAGCACTTCATTAATCGTTGCAGTGGTATATGGAAGATCTGGTTTATCTGACAGCTTGGGAGTACGATCTCGTCCAACAACTTGGTCTATTTCTTGTTGAATTTTCATTTGGACATCAGGATAAGCTATCATATACATTAAAGACCAACAGATTGTTGTAGCAGTGGTTTCTGAGCCAGCTGCAAAGAGATTAACGATTGTTGTCACGAGCTCTTGACGATCAATGTGTGATTCGGGATCTTGTGATTCGGGATCTTGGATCCTATTATCTGAATTGCTTGTTTCTGTCAGGAACACATCAATGAAATCTCTTGGATTATCTGGATCATGATCTTCACGATGTTCATCAATAATTTCATTGATGAAGTCAAAGAAAAGATTGAAATTCTTTTCAACCAACTTTCTTGTTTTTGGCTGTAAGTATTTGGCGAAAGATACGAATATATGCAACCCACCAGCCCCAATAAGGCGAACATTATCGTTGAGATTATCAAGAATATATGCGAAATCTTTACGGGTGTAGTCATAACGTCGACCAAAAATAATAGAGCATATTACATTAGAAACAGCGTTGCCAACCAGATGACGAGGATTGATCGGGTGTCCCTTTTTGCAAGCAAATGCGTCAACAAGGGCTTCGGCTTCCCTAGATATCTGCTCAGCAAAACTTTTCTTACCAAAACCAAAACCACGCAAAGACGTCAGAGTGAATTTACGTTGCCGTTTCCAAAGACTTCCTGAGGCGATTGCAACACCTGTAGATTTTAATAAAGAATACCAAAAATCAAATCGCTTAAACATAGGTCATTTTACATGTTGATATATATTTTTTTCATTGAACATGTTAAAGATCAAAAGATGTTGAAATTAACAATTGGTAGATTTTAACGGGTTCGCCGTCGGACAAGTTTTGAACTGTCAAGCTTTCGTCAGGATTGGCTCTGACTTCTTCAGGACAAATATTATTATAAAGACATGTGGGCCGTCACTTCCCATTGATGACTCACATGAGCCATTCACTGAAGACTGTCCCTTGCCAACAGTGTTGAAAGCAGAACACCTCTTTGAGATTGTGGTGGCTCTGAAAAGAGCCTTTCTGAAGGCTGTCCATTGCCTACAGATTCACACAAAAGTAGGTTGCCCCTTACCTCTAATGTGTTGTTCTTTTGAGATTTTCGTGGCTCTGAAAAGAGTCTTCCTGAAGGCTACCCCTTGCTAACAATTATTTGCACAAAAGTAGGTTACCCCTATATCTCTAATGTGCGTACAAATGCTAGGCTGTCCCTTGACTATTAAGTCTCTAACCGAACAGAAAAGATAATCTAAATGAGAATGACTTTCAAACAGTCACACGTGTAGCTTATGTTGCTGCTCACAAAACATACCTTTGAGTAAAAAGGGAAAATCAACATAAATATGCTCGCTTATAACAACAGATAAAAACCGCCTGTCGAAATCCTAAAGCGGAAAAACGGAAACAACTACAAAGGGAAACAAGCAATACTCGGCATTGGCTGAACATGCCTGCAATGAAGGTCATGGACCTCTTTGGAATGAGACTCAATTGGCCCAAGTTGCTCATCTGGGTATGAGACTAGCAAGAGAAGCATTGGAAACAGGATCAATGAAGCATCCACCATTAACAGAAATGATGGTAAACAGATAACCGGCATGTGGAAATCTCTATTTTCAAATAATTAATCCTAGCCGAAATTCTGTTCATGAAGTCTACCCTTTGTTCCAACATACAATAACATCTAATTGGTTTAACATCTAATAGTCTACCCTTTGTGTTGCTAACAATTGACAGGATGTTTGTCACCAGGATTAATTAGCACAATTGTTGTGCTAATCTAATTGGTTTTATAATCTAATTGGTTTTAAATTCATCTAATAGTCTACCCTTTGTCAGGATTTACTAGCACAATTGTTGTTCAGACAGGATTGGTGGTGCCTTTGATCTTTGATTACGAACACTTAGGACAAACAGGAAATGGACTCTTGTTAATTGATCAAAACCTTATAAATACCGTTACATCTAGCAGTTCGTTGTCAATTCTCGATTAGGTAGCAATCTGTTCGGTTAGAGACTTAACTTAGGCAAGAGACAGCCTATATCATTTATACGCACATTAGAGATATATGGGCAACCTACTTTTGTGAAAATAACTGTTGGCAAGGGGCAGCCTTCAGGGAGACTCTTACCAGAGCCACGAAAATCTCAAAAAAACAACACATTAGAGGTAGGGGGCAACCTACTTGTGCGTGAATCTGTTGGCAAGGGGCAGCCTTCAGAAAGGCCCTTTTCAGAGCCACCGCAATCTCAAAAAGGTGACCTACTTTCAACACTGCTGACAAGGGGCAGCCTTCAGTGAATGGCTCATGCGGGTCATCAGTGGGAAGTGACGGCCAACATGTCTTTATAATAATATTTGTCCTGACGAAGTCAGAGCTACTTCTGACGAAAGCTTGACATTTCAACTACTAATAAGTTGTTTGTATTAACCTGTCCTGTCCTTGGCATCCCGTTTCACATACATTTTGAAAGTGTTGTTACCATGTTTCACTCTAGCATCAAATGTTGCTACAACTTGCTTCTGTGATAAACCAACTTAAAGTTCGTCTATGCATGAGTTTTAGTCAGATTTAATAATATCACCATGATAAATCTTGGATTTAACACCAAATGATCACTTAAAGGAAGTACCAAACAAGACGGATAAATTAAATAAACTGTAAAACCTTTAATCTTATCCTCACATTTTGTTAATCAAAAACAAACTGTTATCCAGTATTCATTCATCCATTCATTCACTGATTTATTCTATAGAATCATATTCAACAAGATGACACAGATACTGCTTAATTTTGTCAAACGCTGTCTGTGACCTACCTGCTAAGAAAGTAGAATTACTCATCCATAAAGCAAGCTCATGTTATAAATTTTGTGTCATTTGTGACCCGTCATATCGAAAGGTACCTTAATACCGGCATAATGAAAATTGATTTTTTGGTCTCATCTGAAAGATTTCATTTTAAGCTTTAAAATGACACCTTGCTTTTAGTTATTGGATGTTCGATAGCAAAGTTACATCCAAATTGGTTAGAGGCATCAGGCTGATTCAGAAAACTATAGTTCTGAGAAAATCATGTTTAAAGTTTCTGTACTGGTAAAACTTGAATGGAGAAAGGATTTTTATCTTGTTTTTTAACAAATTAATCTTATGTTTTGGATGTTGGAGCCTGATTAATATGATAGAGTTCACTTCAAAGGTAACGTTTCTGATGAAATTAGAAATTCGACCTTGGATGTGATTTTTTGACTATGCTCAGCTTCAATGGCCCGTATCTCGTAATTTACTATGCCGATATTAAGGTACCTTTCGATATGATGGGTAACATTTTAAAGAAGATTGCTAGCTAATCAAATAATGTATCAAATATGTGAACAAGATTGAAACAAATGAGATATAGGCGGATAAAAAAAGTTTCCAAACTTTTTTTGAGAAGTTTATATTTAGCTGCTACCGGGTTTTCCCTCGAAAGATATAAAGAACCTGGTATATCAGCAGTATATCAGCAGTTAAGATCTGCTAATATCTTTGACCAACAGTGGCGGTGCAAACGGTTATTTTAAGACCAACGTAAACCCACTTCTTGTATGAAATGCTTTCTAACCCATAAAGTTTTTGTGCATGTTGTTATGTGGACCTGAATTATTTGTTTTTGTTGATTAATTTATAATTATCTAATCAGTGAAACTTAATTATTGAGATCTTTGATTGCCACAGAAAGGGACTTTTTCTGAGTGAATCTTATTTTGCAATTTTAAGGTGATTTCCAAATCTCAAAATAGGCATGATTGCATGAACCTATCAAATTTGCATACATTTAAGTAACCAATCAGATCTAACTGATATTGGGAATTTCCCCAAAGTTTACAGAAATAGATTTGTTGACTTGAATATATAATTATGTTGGGAAAATCCCTCACATTGAAAACTGTACTATTTACTATGTTAAATATAATAATGATGTCGTGGGGGAATTTTTATGCAAATGTAATAATTATTGAGCTCAAGAAAAGTAACTTGGTGCAGAAGTTGAATTGACTTGGTCGGCGATAGGTCGATAGTTAAAACTTTGGAAGTGGAATTGAATTTGTTTGAGTAGCTCGAGGAGTTTGATTTTGGTGGACATAGTTTTACAGTGGAGTGGAGTTTGCTAATTAAACTTTGGATGGAGATTGGAGATAGCGATATTTTGGAGAATTAACGATAAATTACAGATGGAGACTTAAAGACAAAATGTTATTTTAATATTAAATTTCCGAGTGGATTATGTGCGTTGGATTCAGCTTTTAAGCCAAGTGGAGCTTCGTTGTCATTGCTGGATTATTGTGTGGAAATCGCCATTTGATTTCGCAAGGAAAGTTTTGGATTTACCTTTTGCCAGCTGGATTCCGGGACTTGTGATTTGCAAGGATACGACTGCAAGTTTACTCAAAGATTTTCATGCCGTGGACATTAATGAACAATCTCGGACTATTACAGCATGGAATATAATATCCTAGGATCGCGCGGTTTTTTGAAGCGGTATCTGTAAGTTATTTAAAAGTAGTATTTTAAGACAACAAGCAAATTTGTAAGTTAAACCAAAAACACATATTCAAGTTTTAAGAAAGTTTTCAGATTATAAAATATATCAGTGTATTTGTTGTATTTCATTTAAGAACCCGTAAGGTGAATTTGGCCTTGGTCATTTAAAATCGTTGACCGTAACAATGTCATATAAACATGTTTCAAGAAGTGCCAACCACCTTTTTTATTGCCTAAAAATAGTTACTATTAAATTTAAATTTAGACTTGGTTCCTTTATGGAATCGATTTTTGGGAGGCGGTTTTTTTAATTTTTTGCTTCGAAATATTGCCAAAATAGGTCAACAGCTAATTTTTTTTGGTCAAAATTCTCAGTTGTTTTTTTTTTACCTGTTTCAAAATTTGAGAAAAAAATGAGAAAAAACCCTCCTACACATAATTATATACTTTCAAAAATGTCGAAAAAATACAAATCGACTGCTTTGCCTCAGAAAAAGACAATTTTGGTCAAAACTCTTCTCACCAACGCTGTCCTACCTTGTTTGAAATTGAGTTCATCGAACAGCACAGGTCTTGGACGGTCATTTAGTTTTGGATTCTGGTATGCTGTTTTGATATCTTCATAACTATTCAAAATAACGACCCGAAGTCCCAATAAATTCAAGCAAAACGTGTTTCCATATTTGGCAGAATATCTCTTGAACAGCTGATGCGGCCTCAGTCCAGATATAATTAGGTCCAGAATAACAAAGGGCAGGCACCCGAGCACTGGGATGACATCTAGTGGACCAGGCGGCAGATTGCGTGGTTTTTTGAGGTACCAGTAGATGACAAGGAATATACAAATACAAAATAGAATCGTCCGAAGATCTAAGAAAGCCAAGTACGCCATTATAGCCGTGTCTTCCAGTGTGTCCAGCAGCTTCTAACTTTGGCTGTTAGTCTATTGGTAAGTTATCTTTGTTGCTATACACTATGAGTACGTTTAGTATATAGTGCAACGCGTAAAGACGGTGTGATTTCCTTTCAGTACATGTAGTGGCAATGAACCCATGAGGTACCAGATTTCGTTTTCATTACAATGACGTCAAATACTATAACAATATTATGTGACCTTGTGTGTCTCTGTCTGTGACCTATTTAGCTACGTGACTCATAGCCTTTTTCGGCGTGGACACCCAAAAACTTGTAAAAGATGGATTTTTCATATGAAGAATGAATTATTCATCAACTTTTGTCATACCCTTTCAATAGTCCCATGTTATTTTTTTTTTTTTTTTAAATT
>JXSR01S003699.1:55744-66945 GCA_000969725.1 Ophiothrix spiculata
TATGACGAATTCCACGACAAATTATAGTTTGTCATACTAGACCATTTTCATGACAACTTATTATTTGTCAAGTGATGAAACACAATTTTCAGTGTAATCCTGTTCTTCTCAAGCTGAACATTCCCATACACAGGGACCAACCATACCATCGCTGGCAGTATGGTAAGGCTGACTTCTGGGAGATGAGATTGTTTCTCGCATCCGCTGATTGGTCTGCTGCTCTTCAGACAGAAAATCCAGAAGAAGCTTGCGATAACATCAGTACCATTATCACTGATACTATGGAAATTTTCATTCCAGGAAATCTTGTTACCAAGAAGACCGGTGACAAGGTTTGGTTCAACGACAAGTGCAGGAGAGCTGCAAAGAAGAAGCGCCGCCTGTTTAGAAAGCTCAAAAAGAACGACACCAAGGACAATAAGGCCAACTTTGCAGCTGCCAGAAGCGAATACAATCACGCTGAAAAGGAAGCCAAAAGATACTAGGCCTACAACATCATGTTAAAAGAGGAACTGTCGGATGGTAACCTGAGCAGCAAAAATGGTGGAACACAATCAACACCTTATCAGGAAAATCGATCAGGGCTGAAATTCCAGTGTTGAAGGACAAAGATCAGATTTACACCACAGTGAAGGGAAAGGCACAGAAGTTTTGCGAGACCTTTGCAGCAAAATGTCAGCTCGAACATGCAGAGGAGAATGCTCCTGTGTGCCCACTGTCAACAACAAGCTCAATAAATAGAATAACCTTCAGAATCAAAGACAGCAGAATGCTTCTACATAAACTTCATCTGGACAAAGCATCTGGTCCTGAAAACATCCCTGCCAGAGTCCTCAAAGAATATTGTGCTGAAATCGTGAGACCACTCTCTCTGCTGTTTGAGCTTTGCTTCAACCATGGAGTTTTTCCAGGCCAGTGGAAGATAGCCCGAGTAATTACTATCCACAACAGAGATTCTAAGGCTAATCCATCCATGTATCGCCCTATCTCTATACTTTTTATTTTTAGCAAGGTTATGGAGGCAGCTATACATCATCAGCTTCAGAAATACCTCTTAGGAAATGGCCTTCGTTCAGACCGACAATTTGGGTTCAGGACACATCACAGCACGGCTGATATATTAACTATTCTCACCCAATAATGGTCTAATTCCTTGGATAAAGGGAACGGAGTGTGTCTCATCGCCTTGGACATCAAAGGGGCTTTCGACAAGGTCTGGAACAACGGACTTATCCCCAAACTTAGTGCAAAAGGAGTAGGCGGAAAGTTGCTCGCCTGGTTAAAAAGCTACCTGTCAAATCGCTCCATTAAAGTTGTCCTAACTGGCCAGTCATCTGGTACTTCCACAATTAATGCGTCCGTGCCTCAGGGTTCAATTCTGGAACCGCTCCTCTTCTCAGTCTTCATTGATGATTTGTGCAACGAGTGTGAAAAAGATTTAGAGAAGATGAGAATGTGGGCTAACAGATGGAAGGTCACTTTTAAACCATGACAATCTCCAGGAAAAGGAGTCCAACTAGGCCTCACCTATAGTGTTTGATAATTCCATTCTAGCACAGACGAATGAACTGGAGATTCTGGGTGTCACCATTGACAACAAACTTACATGGACCTCTCGAGCTGGACAGAGTTTGGGAGCTTTTAGAGAGCGGCCAACAAGCTCGACCGGAGAGGCAGAGCAACCATCTACACGGCCCAAGTTCGAAGTATATATGGGATATGCATCTCTTTCGTGGATGAGAATTATCGGTGTGGACGAGTATGAAGCAAAATCTGAACTCAACATCTCTTCGCTCCACCAAAGACGACAGGTGACATCAGCTACATTCCTTTATAAGATGCATACCACTTCATGTCCGGCAGACCTTCAAGCTTTGCTTCCACAACAATATGTTGTCAGGAGAGCCACTCGTTCAAGTTTATCGATGCCCTGCCATGCTCTTGCAACTCCTGTCTCTAGAACTGTTTCCACAGGTCGGACATTTATCCACACAGCAGTACGTGTATGGAATGGCTTACCAGAAGGTGTAGTTGGTGACATTACCATGATTACCGAGAAGGGAGTTACATCCTTCAAGAGGAGAGTGCATTATGTACCTTATGTCATGTGTATGAGGCTGGCCTAGCGCTGCACCTTTGCACTCCAGTTTTCTTCTTCTTGCTGTGAACCACTGATTAGGCCATTGAGATTACTATCATAGTCCAGAATAGCTTTATGATAGTCTTTCAATTTTGTTCTCCATGGGTTATTGTGCACTTCAGCATGCAGCATTTTATTTAAAAAAAAAAGAAAAAAAAAAGAGCATTTAACACCTGCAAGATAATTATGTCATAATTATCTAGTCACCCAAGTCAATGTTTGTCTGTAAGGAGGACACATGGTCTAGAGGTGATAAATGAGGAAAATCAATTTGGGATTTAAAAAACATTAGAAAATGTAGTATTGTACAGAATAAAAGATATAAGGGTCCAGTGGAATAAAACAAAATATAACTTATAAGTGGCTAATTAAGTCTAATCTTACTTGTTACGTCGTCGTCGTCCTTATCCTCCTTGTCATTGTCGTCCTCTTTGTCGACGTTCTCGTCGTCGTCCTCGTCGTTCTTCTCCTCCTCGGCCAAACAACTATTTGCCCCTTTAGCTTTGACCACCAAAAAAATCCCAAATTACCATCATTGAACCAAACAGAAATGGTGGCGAGGAATTTTTGGTGGTCAAATGATAGCTTGTCTGATTAGGAGGACGAATACCGGGGGGGGGGGGGTACTTACATTGACAAGTTATACGTATAATGTGCCTGCCTTTTGGGTTCACATTTTTTTTGTATAGCGATCGGGTGGTTTCGTCTCAGATGAAACAAAGTATGAAAGCACCCCAATTTTCATAAATTGGGTGCATGCTTTGGGGGAAAATTTGCAAAAAACGCACCAAATTTCGGTAAAATTGAGTGCTTTTCCATCAAAATTTGTATATTGATGGGTGGTTTTTTTTAAGCCAAAAGTAGGTATAGAGATGGTCAGTTTTTCAAAGTCCGCCAGGCACATACCCGTACAACATTTTTTGAAGACCCCTCTGTGGGACGAGTTAAGTTATACTTTGACGTACTAAACCTTCGACCTGCAAAGTGATAAAAAAATAATTAACAGAAAGAACCATGTTGGGCATCGCCCTACTATCGACATAATTTCATTCAAAGTTTACATTGCATGCATTAGGCCTAAATGCTCGTGAGACGCAAAAGCTTTCAATGCATAGCATGCATAATTTTGTTATTAATAATTGATGACCACTGCAAACACATTTCTGCATTTTTGCTTTGCTGATTTTAAATTATAGAATATTATTACTTTAATCAACCATTGTTTGAAACATTTACAGGGGCGTACTATCCAGGAAATTATTCGCAAGGGGGCACAACTTAATTTTGGCGCCCCCAGCAAAATTGAACAATGTCCTCCTCACCTCACCTCACCTCACCTCACCTCATCCCAGTTATACGACACATTGCCAAATATATCTAGGCCAGGGACAGAATGAGACGCAGGATATTTGTCCTCAATTTGTCCGAGATTCGGGCTGAGATGCTGAAATTATTGACATATCAGCGGTGCATACTCAGGGACGTTTTCACATTTTTCAAGTTAGCACCGTCCATATCTGAGCAGTTTAGTTCAGAGAATTGCATATAGCAATGGTCAAATGATATGGAGGTGGTGTCTGAGGGGGATCGTGCCCCCTCAGGATATAGAAACATTTTGAAATTTCAAAGTCATTTGGTGCATACATTTTTATCTAATTCATGCTTGTATGCTTCAAATCTAAAACTGGGTACTTATGAGCCTAACATTAAGCAATCGACAAACAATACTAGGGGGGTGTCCCCTGCGGAGATAGGAAAATTTTGAAATTTCAAAGCGCAAATCACGCCATTTGGTGCATATATTTTTGTCTAATTGATGCTTCAATTTAGCAATTTTTTCATCCATATCTGAGCAGTTTATTTCAGAGAATTACATATAGCAATCGACCAATGATATGGAAGGGTGTCTGTGGGGGATGTGCCCTTTGAGGAGATAGGAAATTTTGAAATTTCAAGGTGCAAATCACGTCATTTGGTCACGGTATAAATTTTCGTCTAATTCATGTTTTAAGTTGGCACTTTTTCTATCCCAATCAGGGCAAAGTACTTATGAGCACAGCAAAAAAACAAGTCTGAGGGGGGGGGGTGCCCCCTCAGGATCCTGATATAATTGTTTTTGACATTTCATAGCGCAAATTGCAGGCCATTTGGTGAATAGATTTTGTTTAATTAATGCATCACTTTTTTCTGTATATATATAATTAATCGGGGCAAGGTACTAAGTTCTGAGCCTAGCATTTAGCAATCGCCAAACGATAGGCATATATGCATGCAGTTAATCTATATTGGGCCAGGCTAATTTTATTTCACAACAAAGAACATTGGTAGGCAGGTTATCTCCAAGTTTTTACCGTTAAAGTAGGCCCTAATAGTTTTTCCTAATTTAGCATGAAATGGTTTTATGTGGTTCAGAGGATTTGAAAAGGAGTGATATGTGAATCACTAAATAGGCTATCACTCACTTCCGAGAAGATCCTTGTCAAAAAATATGCTTTACCTATGTTCTTATGCAAGAGGTGCCCAGACGGTCAACAACACTTACCTTTTAAGCTTTTTTTATTCCAACACGTACATTCATTCGCTATTTGGCTTTAAAATATTATAGCATAAACGGCTTACTATACAACAACGACGACCCGGAAGTGTTCAAATTACATGATTGATTGCGTAATCGTGTACATGTGCTGTTGTTGTTGTTCTTCAAGCGATCTTTGCTACGAGTTTGCTGACAATATTGGTTTTTTAAACTATTATCAGGTGAGAAGGGTGAACTTTATTCTTTTTTGTGCAATATATATCTGAATTTAGCCGTCCACCACACAGTATTTATGTGCTGATTTTGATTCTGGCGCTCTGTCATGCAGTAGCAGTCATGTTTTTGGTATATAAAATTTTTAAGCTTAAAAGTTAAAGTGGCAATTCATGATCCACTTTTCATCCTCAAGGTCACCTCTATTAAAATTGAGTTTTTTAGCTTAAGAGAATCCTCAACTGGTATATGTTACGATCCCCAAACCATTCTTTCATATGTGCTTGCCTATTTGAGAAAATGTGTCGATTTTCTAATTATTGTCGGGACCCGATCCGACAATAATTACAACACAGTAGCCTATGGGGATTTTCAAAATGCTGAAAAGCTTATTAATTGAAAACAAACGGTCAGAATCAAGTGAAATTTTCAGTAAATATTTATGTTGTACTCTTCTTTCTATTCAGCTAGAAAAGAGGCAAGGTTTATGACGTCACATCAAAATCATAAATTGCACCTTTAACCATTTTTTGTTAACTATTAACCTTTTTACATTTAACTTTTTGAAGACAATTCGTTCATACGCGACTGCACATCTCTGGACGTGAATGGAAGACGCAAATTCATAGTTAGGAATACCTTACCCGAACTATCTGGCTGTGGTATTGGTACCACAGCCAGAAGCAAGCTCTGCAATAAAACCTGCACATAAGTGCACATACCCAATATCCCCAAAAATGATCATAGCTATCAAATACGAACTGCAACCTGCCACAAACATTTAAAAGGATATTTATACTAAATTTACCTATTATTTAACACTTCCCAAAGTTGTTAGTCACCCAAAAATGATGTTTGAAGATATGTTTACAAATCGTATCCGAGGTAAACAAACCAACAAACCGTTTGATTTCTCTGATCCGAACAGTGTGATTTTCATAAATTTAATTCAAAAAGGTTCCTTTCATGAATATGGAATAAACCATATCTGTTTTTTCAAGAACCATTTGTATTTTTCAGTTTATGCACAAATGGCCATTATGTGATAGGCTGTACTACACAGCTTGCCTCAAGCCAAAAACGAAGTTTTTTGGCTTGTGTTTCTCGAGCAAGGAATACCTTTTATTATAATCATGATAATTATACACATGTCTCATACATGTCTTAGTCTGAATCAAGCCGTTCACCACACAAAATAAATTTATAATATGCTTACACTCGCCTGAAGAAGACCTTTGCTCTGAACTTGTGCCTCATATCCTATTATGAGGCACTGATGCTTAAGTCATCTGAAAAAAACCTTTTCAATCTGGGCAGGACCAAATTGCACCATGTCCATGTGTGAACAACAAGCCAATTTAAATCGATCATCAAGTCACACAGCAACAGAACAGACAAATCACGCGAGCTCAAGAGTATCGTGTGAGTTGCGTGTGAACTCTAAACCTCTGCATACCAGACGCGTAAAAATGAAGAGGTCATAGTTGGTAACCCACACTGTGCAAATAGCCTACGCCGATCAAATCAGCAGCAGGCTTATATATGCCTGCCGCTGACGACAGGCTATTCACTGTGTGTTACCATTGCAAAAGTGCGACATATTTTTCCTCTCATTTTTCCTACATCCAGATGAAAAAATGAACCCTAATTCATTTATTCCTTTTTGTTTACATCTAGGGCTCCTATATTACACCTTGGTTTCAAAAAATAATATGTCAAACTCAGTAAACCTACCATAAAACAACGGCATTCCTCTTCACGAAACTCTTCTACTTGTAGTGTTTACTAACATGTGTAAATGACAATGGCGAAAAGGATTATGGTCCTTGTTTATTTGTTATGACCTAATCACTTGTAATGTTCAAAAATCATGAAATGTGATGATTTCTTTTTTATTTTAGTTAATCTGTATCAAAATTGTTAATACTTTCTTCACTTTCCAAAATCATCGGATCTACTTAATAGCGCATCGCGTGTTATGAGCGGCGGTAATTCGCCGGTAAATTTCCTACTCTACACCAAATACACGGTCAAATGTCATTAATGTGACAGATATCACATGTAGGATTCATAAACAGCAACTGAGCACAGAAGTGAGTGGCGGAAATTTCATGAAATTCGTCAGAAATATTGTAAATAACTGAAACCTTGTTATACAGAACTAGTAAGTATTAGTATGTCATAACAAATGTGTACTTCAAGAAAGTGCATCATAAATCGTTCATCAATAAAATCGCTGCAAAAGTTAGCGTAAACAAACTTTTGGGAACATGCTTATACGGAAGTCATGCAGCATGTGTGTAACTCAGGGGAGGGACGAGCTTGAGTTACATTCGATGGAACTACAAATAGCCCTGTTTCCTACATATGTCTGTACTTTTTTAATATATGGTTGCATTATTGTTCTTTTAGATTGTTTCCATAGCAAAATGGAGGAGGGTCAGCGTATTTTGACCCAGTTTGTCAGTGAAACTGGGGAAACAATTGGGACTCCTTTTGATCTTCCTGTTGATGTAACGGCAGAAAAGCTTCAGCTGATATGCAATGCTCTTATTGAAAAGGTTGGTATACTCTTTGCTTACATAGATATGCGTATTACTTGACACGAGTGAAATTGTACAACATACAATAATGCACCGCGTGCTGAAGTTGGAGTTGTCTGCATTCATGAGGCATAGCCGAGTGAGTTGGACAACTTCAACTTCAGCACAAAAAAGTACAATTTCACCAGCATCAATTAAAGAGCAGTTATTAATCTTATTCTTACACAACAATAATTAGAATATATTTGTGAAGATTAAGAAATTTAACGGCATACTTAAAAATGTGTTTGTAAAGTTCTATAAAACAGAGAAAATATAACCATCCACTGTACAGGAGAAATTGCCGTGAGCACCCCATGTTAATCATTGTAATTTAGTTTTACCCTTCCTTTAAAATGAAACTTGCCATACAAGCGCGAGCATGTTAAGCGTACGCGTACATGGAATTGAATGACACATTACGCAACGTGCAACTGGTACTAGACGAGATTAATGAATGCGCAAAAGTTACCAACTGTCCAATTGAGATTGACAATTTTGACGCAACTTGTGAATGAATTAGGATTAAATCATGTCACTCCATAAATTATACTGAAAAATGTTGATTAATTGGTTAATATTGAGTGATGTTATAAACTAAGTTATCATTTGGTGTGAAAAGTATAGACTACATATCATACTTTGCATAAACTTTTATCAAGAACCTAGAAAACCAAATAATAGGTCAAGTTTCATGTTGCTAAATATTGACTGCTTTGAGGGGTATGTTTAAAATTGTATGCCTCAAAAGTAATCTCAGAAATTATGCCCTTAGTGGCACTAAGGGAGTTGATTTATATGGAAACTGATCAGGCATGAGAATGTTCAGGTTTTTACCTGAATTCAGGTATTTTCATGTTCAAAAATGCACAATTTCTTTGAATTTCAGCCTATTTTTGCTCTTTTTCCATCATTTTCAGGTATTTTTATGGAAGTGTGTTCTCATGCCTGACTGATCCATTAGTTTGTGAGGAATTGCTCATGATACAGGAAAATTAGTATCCAATGGGAATAAATATATTTCCTTATTTTTCAAGAAATAGGGTACTTTTTTAAACCCTAGTTTAGAAACGGTATCAATAAAATCCTGATTTAGGGTGTAAATAGGGAAAAAAGGGTATATTTTGGCTTTTTTCTCGATAATAACCTATTGCATTGCTCAATTTTATCACAGGAGGAAACAGTACCATACTCTTTCTTCGTAAATGACACAGAAATCACCAAAGCTCTGTCAGATGTCATCGATGCTGATTCCCAAGAAACAGAGAAAGTATTGCAGATAGTCTACCAGCCTCAAGCCGTATTCAGAGTCCGGGCAGTAACAAGGTGCACCAGTTCAATAGAAGGCCACGCTGAAGCAGTGATATCAGTGGCATTCAGTCCCGATGGAAGGTATTGTACAATGTACACCGACTTCATTCCCAGTCATTGGTGTAGCCAGGGGGGAGGTGCTGAAGGGAGCGCGCACCCCGGGGGTCTACAACAGAAAAAAATGGGATAAAGAAAAAAGAAATAAAAACCAATGAGAAAACAACGAAAAAATGGCGCAGTAGTCCTGGCAACCCATCCGATGTAGGCAGGTTCCCCTTGCAGGCCCTCTGGATTTAATACACACCCTGGGGGTTCACAATCCTGGCTACACATGCCATTAGAGGGTTTCAATAGTGTAGTATACTATGTTACACTATGGTTTCTCAACTAGCAGGGATTGTCAAGTTTGGCGCTTTATGCAATGTCTTGACATTCTCAAAAACAAAGAAATACAATAGAAATACGTTGGAGGAAAAGGCGCATTTGGCGCTTTACCGTACCATTTTCTCATTATGTGGCACATTGTAAAAAATGGTTGAGAACCCTTGTACTATTTGCTTATTGCTGTCACAATATTTGTTTCAGCTATAATTGTTGAGTTAATTTATTTTAGGATTTTATAATTGTTGAGTTAATTTATTTTAGAATTTAAAATCAGAATGCTGTGTGTTAAACATGTTTCATTGTCAATCAGTGCAGTTGTAATTAACAAATTGAATGTATCGTAAGAGGATACATGAAGTTATTATGCTTCCATTACCAGCCTATGCAAAAAGACACCAATATGGTAGTCAAAAGTATGAAGTAAGCATGATATGACACCTTATGCAAAATCATCTTTGTTAAAAAAATGGATAAGGCACTGTAGAAATTCCAGCCGTTATGAACTAGCAGCCATCTTGAAATTAGTCCTAAAACTTGTTTCAAGCTCAGTTGGTTAGTTCTCGGACAGTTAAACATGTTAAACATGAGCTGTATTGATCGTTTCGCGTTCAGGTTCAGCTGGAGCTGAGAGTGCAAAAACTGTATATTCTTTGAGGGTGTGATTTGCTCAAGCTAAGGTTGCGTCAATTAATGTATGCCGCAGTAGGCGCAACACCACAATATAGCTCCCCATTGACTTACTGTACAAAATGGCTTCCCAAACACACCCGATAACTCATTAATAAAGCAACTGGTTTCTTCAACACTGTCTTTTCTTAATTGATTATGATCTCTTTTAATCAAAAATAATGAAAAATATACACCATCAAGGCAAAATTTTCGAGATACTGTGCGTTGAATGGTAATACCGCCCCCATCACTGAAAGCCACATTTTGAATTTCTCATGCATTTTTGGGAAAAGCCTTAAAAGTTTACCATTGTACTCTGGAGATCAAAAATTGCATCAGAACAACTTTAAATAATCCTAACTCCATGATTAGAACAAAATATACATCAAACATATTGCCCTTCTACACTTTTTGATGTCCTCATTTAGGAGAGGGCAGTTAATTTTGCCGATTTTAGAAATGCCAGTTAGCGACGCCAGTTTATTTAGGGTATTGGACCCTGCAAGCCCTTTGGACCCAGGGAGTCCAGGTAGTGAATTAACCCAATGATTAGAACACATTATATATGCTCTGTAAAATGTCCTGAGGCCGTGTGAAATTACAAGTCAGGGGAGGCGTAGTGCACTATAAATCAATAGTGCAATTTAAATTTATTTAGAAAAACAGTACTTAAGGTTCAAATAACTTTATTTTCTCATTTTGCACAATTTGAGTTCATTACATTGTATATAAAATGTTTATGGTTTAAATCATACTAAAAGAAATATTTCTTTTTACCTTGTTACACAGGGAGTATTGGCTTTGTTAAAAACAAAACCCAGGGAACAAAACCTAAAGAAAAAAGATTCAAAAATTGCATTGTCTTTTATAATCATATAAAATTTACATATAGTAGAAGACCAGCCTGTAGGTCCCGTGACCAGTTCTTTGGAACAAAGGTTTGAAAGTTGTTTTGGGATCTATGATGGTTTCCTGAAAAATTTAGCTTGGGCTCACCTACTGAAACTTCCGGCAATTCCCGGGAGGGGTCAATCAAGGTCAAATGGGGGTCAACATTTCAAAATGCTCCAATCATGTTGACTAATATATCAAATTACTTGTATGGTCATGAGGAATCCAAAAATATATAGTTTGCTATGCATCAGAGCTTTCATGAGGGCGTTATGGCCGAAAATGTTCAAAAGTCAGCGAACTTTTGACTTTTGGCCATATTCAAAAATATAGTAAATATGGTCCGATTTTAGTGATTTTGGTGTCAAATTATATGTTTTCCTGCATTAGAAATACAATTAAGCAACTTTCGAAACCATATAAGTAACTATTAATCACCTTTTTGCAATATAGCTATCCCCAGGGTACATGAAAG
>JXSR01S003699.1:69025-86495 GCA_000969725.1 Ophiothrix spiculata
GAGCGTAACCGAGCGGTTAGAGCATGGGTCTCGTAATACAGAGATTGTGGGTTCGAGCCCCGGGCCAGACGGTTTTCGTCTCCTTGTTTCCTTGGGTAAGAAATTTTACTCTACCGTGGGTCCCCTTACGAATGCTCCTTCATGGCGCTGCATACCGTGTATACCTGGTGAGTCATATGGAAGCTGATACTATTCTTATGTACATATATTCCCAGTTGTGGAAGTCAGGTAGGGCCTATCCAAGATGTTGTTATTGACGCAGAGGACACAGATGTTGTGGTCTTAGCATCCTACGTGGCTCACCAAATCGATGGTGTACTGGGGATCAAACGGAAGAAGGGCGTACACATCTGTGCAGCACTGTTCACAGAGGAGATCACAATGGCTGTATCTAGTTTTTATAGACATGTAAAAGTATCGGCTTTCGATAGTTCTATGAACATATGATGCACAGAAATTACTTCTTGGAAAAGGGAGAAATAGCCTATTGACTACAGATACACATAGGGACATGACACAATTCATAATCGTTTGAAGAGCTGGAGCTGGACTCATAAATTTTATATCTTTTCCCATCATTGTTCTTATATGTTTACTGTGCAATATATATGTTTGTCTCAGTGAGTTGAAGGTGCCACACTTCCCAGGTGAAAGCGATTTTTTTTTGCTCCTGGCTCCTCCAGGCTAGCTCACTGAGGCAAGATTTTCCTATGTTTTAAATGATCATTCATCTGGTTAAATTGTATGAAACCAGATGCTCCACCTTCACCTTTGCAACATGGTTGGACACTGATGGAGGGCAAATGTTTACCAATAGGTTATATTCTAAGTTTGTCTCATGGTTTTGTGACCATTTTACATGATATTTTTGATCTCATATGAACCTGATTTGATGTTCTTTCTCCATATTGTACAGGTACCTAGCCAGTGGATCAGGAGACACTACTGTGAGGTTTTGGGATGTGTACACAGAGACACCACATTTCACATGCAAAGGTAAGCTTAAATTAATCTAAATAATACTTGAAAAGATTAGAAATGTATTAAAAAGTAGATCCAATTGACAAGGTACAGAACACGTCAAAAATCAAGTATGATGCGGGATGTTACTTAGAATATAATAATAAATTGGAAGTAAAAACAAAGTAAGCCAACTTGATGTGTTAAAAATACAAAACAGTATGGAGATTTTTTTGTCCTCTCTGTGTATTTAGTGCTGTCTGGCATTTGCTTCTTTTCCGTTTTTTACTAGTTGTAGTTTCTTAAGGCCTACATACATATATCATTTATTATTAGGCCCATATTGTTTTGTATTTTCACCACATCAAGTTGGCTTACTTTGAATTTGACTTCCAACTTGAAATAATTGTTACATTGCCTGACAAATAGGTGTTAAAACCCATCAGTGACTACAATCATTGAAAAAATTGTTGGGACACTTTGATGGCCATGTTTAAATTTGAGACCCCTCTCCCCCACCTCAATGTTGAATGACACTATGTTACTAGATTTGCTGTAACATCTCTCATCATTGTTTGGTGGGGTGGAGAGGAGGATGCAAGCTTAAAGAAGGGTTCAAACTACAACTTGAAGATTGTTCAAAAAAATGATGTGTAAAAATAGCAGTACTTATGCGAATTATTACTGTCAAATATACACAAGTGTCCCAACACATTTTTTCAAAGATTGTAGGTGCAAAATTAAGAACCAAAACTCTTCATATAAATACGGTTTGAGATTTTCATGCCTTAGTTGTGGCATGAAAGCAATGGTATTAATTCAATTTTGTCCTGCTTATGGTATACCATGCGTACGTGTAAGTGGTTTACCGGGATGCAGATCTCAGATCCAGATCTCGAAGATGCACATGCATCTGGATCTGCACGTCATGTAGATTGCCCCATAGTCAGATTGTCAGGAGTAAGAGAAGATATTGTGTGTATAGTTTGCAGTACATTAGAAACAGTTAAGGTCCAAAACTACCTTCATGCTTTACTCATTTATAGATTTCTCTTATCATGAATACTGTTCTGACTTCAATTTATTGTATGCTAGTTTAGCATGATCTACATACATGTACATGTATGACTACCTGCATAGCCTCTTAACCTAAGTGCATGTGACATTCATTCTTCTCTGCTATCTGTATTTTTCTTCACCAATAAATCACATTCTTCTCCATTATACAGGTCACAAGCACTGGGTTCTCTGTATTGCTTGGTCACCAGATAGTAACAAATTGGCATCAGGATGCAAAAGTAGCCAGGTGAGTTCAAAGCAAAATTTGCACTACACAAACCACTTGTGTCAAGACTAAAGGAGTTGAGAAAACAATAGAGCTACCGACACATCAGGGTGTTTTATCTCTTACTTCGACTGAACTCCCTGGATGTATAGCGTGCATCAGTATCGGTCATTGTTCATAGCAGCAATGATCGTAGTATTGTACTACAGTCGTGACGAACGTAAACACATCAAACTTTCCCCTTTCCATGTGTTTGATCAGATAAATTGTGATTTTCTAGAGTGAATACTTGTTATATTTTTAAACCAGTAGATCAGAAAGGTAATAGAATACATTGTTTTACTGGCAAGTCTCAAATGATGTGCCAAGATGATCAATTTTTCGAGATTTTTAACTGAAATCTTTTGGAAGATGAAGTCTGCCTTTTTGTGAGTCAAGACGATATCCGCCATTTTGTGATCAAATGACGTCAGCATAGGTCGGTCTGTTTTTATTGGAGTATCGATACGCATCTCTTAGATCCAGATCTAAGATCTTGATCACCGTAGACCATTAACAAGGCAACTCAGATGCATGTATGCCGAATACTGTACAGCAGATCCGGATAGGTAACCAAAATCAAATGATTGGAATCTTAGTGTTTTAGTTCTATCCATATAAAATATCTTGATTATTTTGTGGTAATATGTTTTTAGGTAATGATATGGGACCCCAGGACAGGCAAACAAATAGGCCGTACATTGTCTGGACACAAACAATGGATAACATGGTTGTCATGGGAACCGTTTCATCTGAATGCAGAATGCAGAAGATTAGCTAGTGCTTCAAAGGTAAGCTCATATATGTTGGGATTCTAAAGAAACATAATGTAATGCTAACCAGTGTTCCCTCTAATGATTCTAGGCTTGTACCAATTCAATCAATTTTTACAAGGTTGAAGAGGTGTTTGCACCAAAATCACGAGTTGAGACTGAAAATTGTCTAAAAGGAAGGGAAAGGATTTTCTCACACGTCTTCAGAAACCCCTTGCACACATGTTCACGACTCCTTCGCTAATGGCTTGTTTTTAGCTAGTCTGGAAGCCCAAATGGCCAAAAAATGTGGTTTTTGTGATTTTCTCAAAAAATAAAAATCAACATCACCACCAAATTTGTGAAAATTCCTTTCTGGAAATGTAACTTTAAGCACTTTGTTAAAAAGTTATGGTACAAAATAAACTTGCAAAAACGTAAAATTGAGTAACATGCTGTCCTCCCTTAAATAATCTTGAAGCTGTTATTTTTGTCTTTATTTTAACAACTCTTGCTGGGTAAATTGTTCCATGTAGCAATTCTAATAGATTTGTACGTGTAATTTGAAAGGATCAAATTTGAACATTGACTCAATTCCCTTGTCACAAATACTGAAGGTACTCATGTCATATAAGCATATGGTATCACTACTTTCAATTTGATCTTACATTATGAAGTTGGAAAGATGTAACAGTTTTGACCCAATTAAATAAGGAAGCTTTCATTATTGTATTTTTTTTCAGGATGGCACAATCAGGATATGGGATGTAGCAGTAGGCAAATGTGAAAAGATTTTATCAGGCCATCTACAAAGTATCACATGTATCAGATGGGGCGGGACCGGGTTGATATATTCAGCTTCACAAGACAGGACTATCAAAGTGTGGAGAGCTGATGACGTAAGTATTGATATGGCACATGCCTGGCACATGCCTATCACATGCATCAGATGGGGAGGGACAGGATTAATATACTCAGCATGACAAAACAGGACTATCAAAGTGTGGAGAGCTGATGATGTAAGTATTGATATATGTCACATGCTTGGCATATGTCTATCCCATGCATCAGATGGGGAGGGACAGGGTTAATATACTCAGCATGACAAAACAGGACTATCAAAGTGTGGAGAGCTGATGATGTAAGTATTGATATGTCACATGCTTGGCACATGCCTATCCCATGCATCAGATGGGGAATCAAAGTGTGGAGAGCTGATGATGCAAGTGCTGATATGTCAAAAGCATGGCACACGAATGCCATATGTGTAGAACATGACTTCCATTTAAGCTATTCAGCAAAATGGCACATGCATATGTAGGAGTATATCACAATAGGAAATTTTACAAAGTATAGAATTCTAGTAATGTTAATATTCAAATGTCGCCTTTGCAAATTGCACCTCTTCGCAATAAAAACATTGCTGTGTGTATTTTTTTAACTTGGACTTTCGTAAACATCCTGAGCCATTTGTAGCAGTAATATTTTGCCATGTTTTTTCTCTGCTTTCAGGGTGTTTTATGTAGGACACTACAAGGTCATGGGCACTGGGTAAATACAATGGCATTAAGTACAGATTATGTCATGAGGACAGGACCATTTGATCCAGCTAAAGCTTCTATAGTGTACCAAGATGTCAAAGAATCAGGTATGTAAGGCTTTACGTCCAAAGATGTTCACTCGCTCGAGAGACGATAAATCAATGTAAACATTGCTTTAGCTAATGTTAATATTGATTTAAGTAAACATCGTATGCAATATTTTCCCTCCATTTGAGAGAAGAGGTTAAATATCTTGTGAGAATGTCTCTTGGGTGAACGAAGCCTAATTGTAGTGATCGCCTCTGCCTGGAAATTGTCAACTTTTGTTCAGTGCAGAGTGTCTAGATGGCATAGTTCCCTTAGCCACAGCACATTGTGTATTCAGGAGTTGATTGATTGTCACTGGGGATGTGAGTCCCATCAAGGTTCAGATGGTTAGGGAGGAGAGAAGCTGAAATTTCTATAGCTATTTATGAGAATTTGTAAGGCCTAATAATGCCTCAGTTATTGTCCCGAAGGTCACAGGAGTTCAAATGGGGTAAACTTTGCCCACATTCGGTGGAGACATATTTTACACATCGCGTTAACCCAAGTTCTTCTTCTTTTTTCAGCTGAAGAATTATCAAAGAAAGCCCTTGAAAGATACAATTCTGTAAAGGTGAGTACTAATGTTGTGTATGTCATATATCAAATTCAGCTAGGAAATACATGACAAATAAACTGATAGATTGTAAATATTGTCAAAATTCAAATGCTAAAATGCCTATACCTTACACAATGTAAGTTGAGTTTATTGACTAAACAAGTCATTTTGACCTTCCTTTTCCACAATTTGTCAATTATATCACTGTGCATTCATAATAATATAATTAAAGTGTCTTTGCATACCATAATAAATCTGACATATTTTCCTACTTCTAACCCAAACAATCTCTTACAACGTAGCCCAAATTTGATACAATTTTTTCAGAAAAGTTTGAAGGGCATTCATAATACGCTGATTAGTTGGAAATATGTTAAATGTGTGTTGTTCCTTTAGTCAAGAATATGATTCAAATTATGATTAGCCCGTCAGGACTAGATTAAACCCTGTTGACAATCTTGTGTGCATACAAATCATTTTTTGTACCTATGATGTCTTTTTCAATTCTTTATTTGTTATTGTTTACAAACAGGGCTCAGAACCAGAGAGGCTAGTTTCAGGATCAGATGACTTCACACTGTTTCTATGGCAACCAGAGAAGGAGAAGAAATCTACAGCTCGTATGACAGGCCACATGCAGCTCATTAATGAAGTGATGTTTTCCCCAGACACCAGGCTTATTGCCAGTGCGTCATTTGATAAATCTGTCAAATTATGGGATGGAAGAACTGGAAAGTAAGTTGAAATATAGAGACAAAAGAAAAAACACTATTAATCAATGAATCCACATAATCAATCAGATAGATTTCCTTTTTGGAAAGTATGTCATACACGGTCAACATTTTGTATTCTTGCATTTATAAGAAAAAATGTAATACAGTGTGTTCTGGAATGAAGTTATCAAAATTTTAGCGCAGCATAATTCAAAATTAAATAATCCAGACAATGTAAGTTGGTGACAATAATGTATGATGTCTTCACTTGCTTTGGTGCAAACATGAACAACATTTTAACTTTTCATTTCTTTTTAGGTACATCACATCATTCAGGGGACATGTGAATAGAGTTTATCAGGTGAGGATGAGTAGTATAAGAAATGCATGACTTTGATTAAAAGTTGAAAAACTCTTCATTTGAGTTGATCTGAAAAGAAACATTCCCCTATAGACAAAACAATAATTTATTGGACAATGTAAACTAAAATCCATGGTATTGGTTGCATTACAAACAATGGGGCGCTGCTCTCTGGATTTTTGTTTTCACCAATAAATTTTCGAGTGGCGTATAGAAAGGTACACTGATGACACCTGCTGTGAATATCCTTCGTCACTGATGGAAGATGCATATAATAGTTTGATAATTAAAAGAAAGTCAAATTTCAGCCATGTTATTTTTGTAATCAGTTAAAAAAAAGGCATTTGGATTTCCCTTTTCAAACCGATTTAAGCATCTGGTATGGATTGCATACCCTCACTTGTTCACGACAGTAGCAGTAAAAGTTAATATATTCAGGGTTAGTCACTTCAGAGTAATTCAATATTTGAAGCGATTTTGTGAACATTCAAATGTATTATAAACACATTGCAATACCAACTTTGTGAAATCTAGTCAAACTATTTATCGCCTCTATAATATGGTAGTGCACCCTCCCTTGAATGTTGAAAAGCTGATGGAGCTTGTTTACATGTGTATTTAGAATGAACTATAGAAGTGGAAATAGTATCATGAGAAAAAATATTCATATAAGCACCATTTTTTAGACTTAAAAAGGACACAAAGAAGTTTGGTTCCATCTTTGATCTAATTTGATCCAGTTGAGATGGGACAATAGGTCATATGATATCAGAATCTTTAAATGTTATCAAAAGCAAAACAAAACAGGAAGATTATGTTATTTCTGCCAAATACCCCTACCTATGATAATATCAACTTTGAATCTTCCAGATAGCGTGGTCAGCAGATAGCCGTCTCATTTGCAGCGGCAGTTCAGACAGTACCCTCAAGGTGTATGATGTGAAGTCTGGCAAGATTGCTGTTGACTTACCGGGCCATGCTGATGAAGTGTATGCGGTAGACTGGAGTCCAGATGGGCAGAGGGTGGCCAGCGGGGGCAAGGATAAAGTGCTCAAAATGTAAGAGTTCACAATGATAGAGTTTAATGCACTTAATAAGGCTGCCTTTGGGCGTGTTCACACAAAAGCATTTTGTCATGACTATTTTACTTGCTTTAGAGATGCTCATGAGCTGATCTCAAGTGTGATCGCATTTAGGAAATGCAGTAAGGTTAATTTGTAACCATACTGCCATGATAAAACTCAGGCAACTTCCACTCGGAATGTCTAACTTATTATTTTGCTCAAGACTAAAAGTGATTTTTAGTCACGCGGATTGTGGTCTTTTTCACATGCCACTTGTGTTAACACTTAAGTTGTGTTTATGTGTGAATGCAGTTGTTGACTCTGAGCTGCTCACAACTTACACACAAAGAAGAAAATAAGTCATGACTAGTTATGTGTGAACACAACCTTGGACATAAAGCCTCGGAGTAGTGAGTTTATCTTTTTTCCAAGTTTTAGAGCAGGCTGTCTCAATTAGATCTTACATTATGCCACGTAAATTAGAAACTTGTTGTAGGATAAAGCACCCAATGAGCCTTTTTCTTAGTGTATATCTAATGTATTTCTTTGTTTATTTGGAGAGTTAAAGTGCCAATCAGTACTTTTCAAACTGCCAAATTGGGTGTGTGTGCCGCTAATTGAGAAACTTGTTAAAGAGTTATTGCTTGAATTGAGAGAGAGCTATTGTTGAGTTGACATCACTAGACCGGGCCGCCAAGGTCTTGGCTCACTGGCACTGTGGACAAGTTGCCTGCGAGGTGAAAAAAGTAATGAGCGAGTGGAAAATTTTAGCACACATCATATCACTCCCAAGTATACTGATGCCCTACTTAATATACCAGTTTTCCTCCTAAGCCGAAACTCATTTACTCATATCAATTTATATCATATCAATTACTTCAATATCACACTCAAATACACTGAACAGAGCAAGAACAAATAAAATTATACATAAAATACAACAAAAGAATGATATTGAGGAGATGGCAAAAGGCCTGAATGGGCAATCCCGAAAGTAAGGCCTAATAATACTAGGAGAAATTAAACACGCACAAATTAAATCCGACGCACAAAAGACAAGACATGCCCAAAACTTCAAAACAAATCATATAATAGTACAATATATTGTTGAATTTATAAATGTCACAAAACTCAAGTATATGTTTCTAAAAGGTTTGTTTTGAACTTATATCGAAATTCTTTGGCAGTTTTAGATTGTTTTGTTTATTTATCCAGAGAATTCCATAGACCTGGACCAGATGTTCGAATTGATCTATCAGAAAAGAATTTCTTCGAGTTATGGATGCTATAATTTTGGGCATTTCTTGTAGAATAATTATGATTTTGATTGTGCTTACGAAAGTAATTTATAAATGTTTTTGGTAACAACTCTGCTTGATGTTTATACATAAATACACCAAGATCCAATTTATATGTATCATACACATCTAAAAGTTTGTGCTTTTTAAAGAGCGGATTGGCATGGCACCTATAATGCTTAAGCGAGATTGTTCTTACAGCCCACTTTTGCAATTTATGAATTTTATCTAGATATAACTCACTGTTTCAAAATGTAACTGAAGCAAAACTTATTTTGGCTTCTGTGCTATTTCACCATATCATATGGCCTCCATTGATTTAAATTATAAAAAAATCTTGTTTCATGTTAATTTTGTGTTTGCATTTTGCAGATGGAGAAAATAGTATTAATTTATGAGGATGGAACAGCAGATGGGGAAGTGTCACATACGTATGGATTCAGTATGCATATCTACATCAGGTGGAATAAAATGCACACCAGTCATTGGGAAGCAAATGTACAGAGCCAACTGAAGTACCATGATACACCAGCCTGGGCACTACTACACATTAGCCTGGGTAGGTGGACCAATTAAATGCGCAGAGCCAGCTGAAGTACCGTACACCAGCCTGTGCACTACTACACATTAGCCTGGTTGGGTAGACCAATTAAATGTGCAAAGCCAGCTGAAGTACCGTACATCATCATCCCTGGCAGTACCCTTGATGGACCAAATGCACAGAGCCTACAGAAGTGTCACACAGGAACTTTAGATAGAACAAATCAGAACTGTGTCAATGCTTTATTTTCTAAACGTAAAATATGAAGCGTGTGCATTAATAATAATAAATTAGGGGCGTGGCAGACATAAATTTAATACGTGTACCAACCTGTGTGTATATCTCAAATTACAAAGCTGGAATCTCTGCTTGCCTCGGATAAACACTCATTTTAAAATATTTCCGACAAGGTTTACAGTTAAAGAAACCTTTTTATACATAAAACAGTTTTACCTTGTTATGGCCAAAAAGTGCATGAAAAATTGAGATGACTGTATCCATTATTCCTTTTCAAGAGGAGCACCAATCAGAATTGTATGAAGGGCCATGCTAGAGGTATACATGTACAGACATTGCGACCGGCTTGAGGCTGTTCTCATGATTAAAGAAATAGCAAACACTTTTAATTAATATCAACATGATGATATATAATATTTTAAACATAGTATATATGAAACTTGTTTCAAACTTGCATGGACAAAAAATGCAACCAAATTTTATATAAAAATATCTTGACACATATATTTAACTTGCCAGTAACCTTTGTTTCATAATGGAACAATCCAAACTAGACCACAGAAGAAAAGCGAACTGTGTGGTACCTGTTGTGTTTTCAACAACATAACTAGTAGTACAGAAGATCAGTAATTATTGAGTGAGCATGTGTCACAGCAGCGCTATAAATGTCAATACCTGTGTCACAGCAGCGCTATAAATGTCAATACCTGTGTCACAGCAGCGCTATAAATGTCAATAAATGTGTCACAGCAGCGCTGTGTCAATACCTGTGTCACAGCAGCGCTGTGTCAATACCTGTCTCACAGTGCTGTGTCAAAACCTGTGTCACAGCAGCAGCGCTGTGTCAATACCTGTGTCATAGCAGTGCTGTGTCAAAACCTGTGTCACAGCAGCGCTGTGTCAATACCTGTCTCACAGCAGCGCTATTTGTTTATGTCAATATTGAGAAAGACAACAAATAATATAATAGATAACACAACATCTCGCAGTCTTAAAGGGGCAATTCATGATCCACTTTTCACCCTCAAGGTCACCTCTATCAAAACTGAGTTTTTTAGCTTATACGAATCGTCAACTGGTATGTGTTACGATCCCCAAACCATTCTTTCATACGTGCTTGCATTTTTGAGAAAAGTGAGAAATTGTGTCATTTTCTAATTATTGTCGGGGCCCCGACAGTAATTTCAACACAGTAGCCTATGGAGATTTTCAAAATGCTGAAAAGCTTGTAACTTGGAAACGAATGGTCGGAATCAAGTGAAATTTTCAGAATATGTTTATGATGCACTCTTCTTCTTATTTAGCACGAAAACATGCGAGGTTTTTGTCACATCCAAATCATGAATTGCACCTTTAAGTTCTCAAAACATTAGACAAAAACAAAAACATATCTTATTTGCAACAAAATGGGATGGATTTCAAGCTTTTTTCAAACATTTCATATATGAGGATTCAGTAATTTTGCATGGATAGCTTTACAAAAGTCATTTTTCGGGATTCGGGTAAGCTTGTTTTCTTCCCGGGACAAAGTTGTCCCGGGCGGGAATGGGATTTTCTAACAATCTTACTCTTTTGCGATGAAGTTTGGCATTTGCAATGGATTTAGATGTTAGTGAAATAGGTCCCTGACTCACTTAGAAATTTGTTAATTCGTTGTTACATTCTTCATAATCAGGACCAATTACTGTCACAACTTCACAGCCTATTATAAAAAACAGCATTATCTTTAGGGCATGGAAAAATATGCTCTATGTCAGAATTTTGAAGTGTAGTACTTTAAAATCTCGATATAGTGCACCTCATGTTTTGCTCATAAACGTGTTCCTTACCACAATACCAACAGGTCTACATCACTAATCAGATGCTAAAATGAAAGTTACATTCGTTATATATCAGACAAATTAAGGCAATCAATTTCATATCTTTTAAACCATATAAAAAATATGGCACAAAATGGCAACTGGGAAAAGGGGCACTATATTGAGATTTTAAAGTATTAGAGTCTGCTATAAATCATTTGATACAGTAAATAAAAGCGTAATAATAAAAAATTTGCAATTTCTGCATTCTTTTCTTAGTTATGATATATGTTTGAATGAATTTTCACTTTGTCACCTCCATTGAAGGTCCATTATGAGCCGAAAGCCAATGTCTATAGTTAGTTGTTTCTCCTTGTTTAACATTTATTTTAATTAATTTCATTTTTTTTCATTGGTTCATGGATTCTCGGGTAAGCTGTGACCTTGAAATGACTTGGGATGACCTTAGGTCAAAATTTCAGAATCAAGATCTGACCTTAGTTGACCCTCAGAGTAGCCTTGATTTTTTGTTCCTGATTCAACTGTTTTAATTAACACCTGATTTTGAAATGTTTTTCTAAGATCCATCCAAACACAGATCAACTCACTTTATTTGTTTAGTTGACTTCAAAAATCATGGTTGGAGAGCCATTTCGAAGTACAGTATTTAGCTTCCCGCGAATTTGCAGAGTTAGACAATTTGGCACGAATTGAATTTAGCGGATTTGATGTCATTACAATAGAAACCTAGTACGTGAAACCAAGTAAAGTTGGGCAATCATACTGATGCCACAACAGTGATGAATTTAAGTATCCAGAAATGCTGTTTTCTTTTATATGGACAGTGGAATAGCGTGGTAAATGAAGTGTGATAAAAAATGGTGACATAATGGTCAAATACCCAAAGTTTAACAACACTTAAACTGTCATTTTAGACAAAAGTGTACAAGATTTAGCCTCCAGTCATCAGAATAGTTGATAATTTCTTCTTATTTGATCTTCTCTATAGAATTTACAAGTGTACGATCATGTTAACTTTGCACAATTGACTTTATATTTTACAATACGCACTATAATTTTTGTATTGCACGGTTGTCGCACATCCATTATTTTCTTGTATGGAAGGACAATCGTCTTATTTATTGTTGATTCAAAATTAATTTGCATTTGCAGAATGTATCTTACCTTTTGAATTAGGAGCACTTTAATAACTGAATACGCCAGAATAAGAACATCCCAACTCCAATAGCTCCCTTCTGTTAATTATATTTATAAAATATAAATGCATACAAATTTCTGAAAAAGCTTTCACATCACTAAAATAGCATTTCCATGTCAATATCCTAATCATAGTGTCACGTTTGACCATGTAGTTGACTTTTTTAGACATTGTTAGATAATTAGTATAGTTTCTATATTTAAACAGCCATTACAAGAACATCCCAACTCCATGAGGTCCCCTCTGCAACTATATGCTAGGAAAATTATCTAACAATGTCTAACAAAGTCAACTACAAGGTCAAATGTGACACTATGATTGGGATAAAGACATGAAATGACTAGTGATTTGAAAGCATTTTCAGAGATTTATATGCATTTATATTTTACATAACTTAACAGATTGGAGCTATTGGAGTGGGGATGTTCTTATTCTGGCGTATTCAATTGTAAACTACTTCTGATACACTCTGTATATCAAACTATCTTGAATAGATTTTAAATCTTTTTCTTTTGAGCAATACAAATTTACGAATTAGATAATAGTTCCTCCAAGAATGAAATATTGTTAATAAAAATCCTTAATTTTGAATGACTTCTTAGTTAGTCCCTTTAATTGAAAGATAAATTACATAATTCTGACCTCAACTTATGTGTCTTTTTATTTTCGAATTAACATACATTTTTGTGTTAGTATTATGTATCAATTTTTTTGTTATTTCTTATCACCTTTTTCAAACCCAAATACGGTAGAGCCTCGAGAAAACTCAATGTATTAAATGATTTTTTATGCTGGCTTCCAATGAGTATTGTCATAGCTATGCAACTTTAACATTCGAACATAAAATGTTTCTCAAAATTCGTAATAGTTCAGATGCATCTTATTTTAAAGCTATTTGGTAAATTTATGAGGGATACGACAACACAGACAACCTTAAATATTAATGTTACTAATAGAATATTGTAGAGTTTTACCCAAATTACTTGGTTTTGTTGTATATAATAATATTCTTAGAGGTTTCAGATTTTTCAAAGAGATTTTGTGATGAAAATTGGTTCGATTGCTAGGTGAATTTGTTTTATTCGTTATTGTTCTGAAATCGAACAATTAAAGCTATGGTCACAATAATCGTACGATCAGCTTATGAGCAGTGTTTAGTCCATCTAATAGGACCACACGACGCCCTCGCTGCTCGCTTTACTCACTGCTCGTCCTTTTAAACGGACTAAACGCTGCTCGTAAGCTGATCGTACGATTATTGTGACCATAGTTTAAATTACATTCACCTAGTGCAATCCTGTCAGTGCGAATAACATGTTTATTTATAAATGAAGTGTCATGAAAGGAAATAGATATGTAAATACAGGAATGAAATAACAAATTCACTTCTGCTATTATGTCAATATAGTATGACACAAGAATACTTTCATGTTTGTGTGACTTTTAAAAAGGCTGAATTATTGACCACATTAAAAGTCTTAAACACTTTTGATGCAAATAGCCAAATTGTAATTCACCCAGCTCCAGGGGCACACTGATAGAAGTCATGGTAATGTCATGCATGAGTTCTACGTACGATCGGTCAGGTTTGCGGCTAGGATCGATAAATCACGTGTTTTAATCAGAAAACAGTTTCGTGGTCAGTAAATTTTCCGAAGTAGTTACTGGTTTATTTATTTGTAGTTTGGTATATTGCGTTTTTGTACACACTAAATCGACAGAGATGAGAGGGAATCCGGTTTTTTTTTAATGATTTTAAAATGTAAGTTCTGAATTTAACGAACACTCTTTTTACAAGATTTCAGCCTTCAATTAAAATATGCTAAACTAGGCTACTATTCCTCAAGAAATCACGACGGGGTATTTCATGTTCACGACAAGATTTCACCTACTATGTATACATGTCACATTATCACAGTTTTTGGCACACATTAAGAAGACTCAATAACTTAAGCTTTATCTACCTCTTGAAAAAAGCGACAGCAATGTGTTTAAAATGGTTTTCAGAGAAAAGCTTTTTGGTCATAAAGCTAAAAACTTTGTGTAAATGAAATTATTCGATCTTATTTAAATCTTACCAGGATGCGGTAAAATATGTATAGTAAATTACAAAATGATAATTCAGACTTTCAATGTTAGCAACAACATTTTTTTCGTTGAAAGCACTTGACCGTAAAACTTTTGTAATTCTTAATAATTATTTGTGCTACAATCTGGCAATAATATCTGCAAAAAATTGGATGACCCAAACTGTGAAAAATTATGAGATTACGTAAGAAAGATGTCAACTTTTTCATTAAGAAAACTATGGGCGGTATTTTGAAGAATTTCTGTAAACAAATTCGATGGTCAAGGCTCGTGTATAGTTTAAGAGACTACCTCGCATTTGTGCCAAAACAGATTACCATGTGCAAGCAGCCAAAAAAGAGGCAATGAACACGACATTTCTTCGACTCCTTACAATACAATACATACAAAACAAACTATTACACTGGACTGATTACCTCTAGAACGATGTTGACTGAAACTAATTTGCATACCTCTCTCCGGAGTGGAATGACCCAAAGCATAAAATGAAATGGACTAGTCCTGACCTCAGGTCACCGACCGACGCCATTGCTCTCTCTCACTTTTCGTTTTGCGACAGCGCAAAACGGACGTGGTGTAGTAACGATCGAAATTTAGAAATTTAGAAATTTTCAGACGTTCAGGACCCGATACTTGTTTGTATTTTTTGTCAATAAAATACAACATTCAGCAGCGGAAATACCAGGACAGCTTCCAGGAATTGCCGTATCCTTTTTAATGTGGATTTATAGTTCTTTGTTGGATTTTACCCGTTATACAAGGTAAACAAAGGGTGGCCGCCATTTTGCAACGCACGTGGTCGAGCGTAATGCGATTTTATCATGGCGGATCGGGACGTTTTTACAGGTGGTAAATTAATTCTACTGTCTTATATGCGTAATATAATCGTAGTTTATTAATTAGTAATGATTTATTATTGTGTCTACAGTAATTTCCTTAACTCTTTGCCGTCAGGACTTAGTGTTTTTCTGACAATATAAAGTATTTACCGTTAGCCGCTTAGTAAATCTTTAGTTTTAGAGTTAGTGTTTCATTACTTCCACCTGGCATTGTCCTCCCTTGCACCTCACCTCGTAGGCGTAAAGTATGGACAGACCATGCTCTTTTTCTGCCTGCATTAGGCGTATCATCTATTGGGACCCGCATTCAGAATGCACTGATCATAGAAAGTGTTCTAGGCAGAACCCTTGTGAGACTAGTTGTAGATTCTTCGCGCCTAGACACTGGTCAGCCATAGAGTTTGAGTACCCTTTGCCCCTGTCCCCTGATAGGTTTAGGCAAGGTCCCATGGATGGTGATGCGTGGGGGAGTCGTAGTAGCGAACGTGGGAAGCTCACGCAAGCTGCTGCGGCTTCTAGCGGGGCTCCGGCCCTTGACAAGTCGCCTGTGGTGTCAGCTACGGGTGACGCGTCTAAAGGAGTTGACGCTGGTGTTGAGGATAGTTCTCTTCACTTCGCAGATACTCGGAACGTTACCGGGGCTTGCCCTGGCGATGTTCCTCTGGTGGTGAGCGGGCAGCCCGTGGACCTCGCGTCCGCTGGGCGGCTAGCTCGCGGGTCTATGCAGACAAGTTCTTTTGGAGAGCCTCCGGGACTTGATAGCGTAGACTTGCCGGTACAGTCTAGTGCAGCGGCTTCGGCTGCAGCGCAGGGCAGTGCTAGCGCACCAGAAACCTTGAGTACTACCGGGGCTTGCCCCGCTGGCCGTAGGCAGGCAGCCTGCTCTCTCCGGAGTAGCGGTGCAGCCAAGCCTCGGGCCTAGGCTACCAGGTACTGTCACGGGTATTATTACCACGACTTTGCCGGGTAACTTAGGTCCACCAGCGCAGCTCGACGCCGGTGGTGATGCACTAGCACAGAGCAGCGCAGGGTGGACAGCTTTGAGTTCCATTCGTAGCACTCAGCTGGCCGTGAATAGGCTACCCGCTCCCTTCGGGGACGTCGGGCGGCTAGCTCACGGGCTGACACAGGGGCGAGCTCCGGAGGTGTATACCGGTCTCAACGCTAGTGTTGGCTTTTTCCAGCACCACCGCTGGTTGCGAGCAGGCAGCCCGTTTCCCTAGCGGAAGATGGGCAGCTAGCTCATGTGCTGGCTCTGCTAGACTCGGCGGCTCATGGAGCTGCGGTGTCAGGCGGTGCTAGCCAGCTAGCCGGGGTAGCTAGGGCGGACGTGACTGGCTACGGCTTGCCCGTGTTTGCCCCGGCGGCCACTGTGACGGTGTCGGCATCGGTGGTTCCGGGTACTTCAGTATCTACAACCACTTGCGCTAACTCGTTGCCGGGTGCCACTGCGGTGGTCACCATGGCTCAGACCCCAAGGGTAGCCAGCTTCCAAGCTGACTACTCGGTGCCCTCGGCGGGACCTTCTCAGTCTCATGTCGGTAGCACACCAGCCCTGGCTGGTAGCTGGCCGACATGGGCGGGAGCTGATCTGGGGTACCTGCCGCAGCAGCAGCTGGCCTGGCCAAGTGCTGCACTTTATGCGGATCAAGCCGGGTCATACTTCGGTACTTACCCGCCTGGTTTCCAGCAGCTCCAGCCTTCTTGGCTTGAGGCAGCAGGTTCCCAGTACATGATGCAACCCCCGCCGGGTTTTGCACAGCAGCTGCCGGTCCAGACAGGGCAGGCGTGGGGTCCCGCGGGTATCCAGGCTGTTCAGCCTGGGATGCCTTCGATGACTCAGCCGCCTAGTCAGATCAGCAACACTGCTCCAGATCAGCAACACTGCTCCCCAGCAGGTTGCTACGCAGCCAGCATCGGGTAGTCAGTCCGGTCCAACTGCCCATTTAGGAAAGGTTGCCTGATACGGCAGCACCTTTCCCAATCTGGCAAGCATAATACCCAGAATGCACTGCGAAACCTATTGTATTTTTTAAAATCTTAGCTGTGAACCAAACGACACTTTGGTTGGTGTTTATTTTTGTGTACACA